>JAAXYX010000530.1:0-36524 GCA_036851915.1 Ptenothrix huangshanensis | reverse complement strand
GCTTGACGGTGGCAACTAGCTATAAGCAACAGTAAACTCTTCTCTTCTTTCCTTTTGCCTTTGATGATTTAGATTCCGAAATGTACTCTACAGCCAAAAGATTTTCAACATGGTTTCCAACGATATAAGACAAGAAGAGTTTACACGCATTTACAATCTAATCTGTGGAGAGCTGAAAGCTAAGGAAGTGTAGGTAAGTCTTATTATGTATGCACTCGCCGGTATCCTCTTTTAACTCTTGATAGCAATGGTAATAGTAGTAATAGTAATCGCAGTATATGCATTGTAATTGTACATGATAAACATACCCTGTACCTAACCGCCTGCTTGCTTTGCTTCGATACCTACTCATTTATTGAATGATTGCTTGTGTTTACGTGAAATAAAATCCACTAGCAGTCTGCATGACTTGATGATTTGCAATTGCATAAGAGGTGTCTAATGTAGTCTTTATTATTATGCAGGATGCAGGTAGAGATTTGTATTTGTATTCCGATTCCGATTCCGACTTTGTGAAAGGGAGACCTGAATTATCCTAGACTTAAGTCTGACTCTGACTGCACCGTAGTCGTACTCGTACTCGTACTCGTAGTCGGAGTCGTTGTATAACGAACCATTCCTGGTGGTAATTGGAGAATTAGAGTTGGATCGTTGGATGTTGGGTTGGATTGGATTGAGATTGAGACTGAGACTGAGACTGACCTTTTCAGGTGAGAAATTTTTCATGACTGGAATTAATGGGCACGACCCTTCCATAAGAACTTGGCCACTAGCGATCGTCGAAAAGATAAGAATTCCAATTACAACCTTCCACATCTGAAAAAAAAACAGAATAGATAAAACACATTAGTTATCACGGCATCATACTCACAAATCAGTACAAACTTCAAACTTCACTACGGCATCACTCATGGTCTGGGTCTGGTCAGTGTCAGTGTGAGTGTCGGTATAAGTGTTTTGTGTCAATCGAAAATGCAAAAAGGTTGTGGGAGCATCTAAATATTTAAATCCGATTCAAAGTTTTTTTCTGATGACATGAGTGAGGACCAGCCCAATTTCGGGCTTGGATTTGGATTGTACATTTTTTCCTTGTCTCATAATAAATTCATAAACCGCATTTCGATGATGCGATGCTTTGACTTTCGGTTCTATATGAAATGCTTTTACAATTGCAAGGTGCACAATCATAATCATTTACTGGATGGACACTTGTCAGGGATTGTTATTCCTGTTGCAGGGCATGACATGCAAAATTGTATAGACGAGGCCATGACTGTACCAGAACTGTACAACATGTAGTCGTTCCAGCCTCTATTTACCCAACAAACAAACAAAGGTGATAAGGATAGAGACACTTGCCAAAATATTCAAACAATAGTAGAGTATTGCGCCTCTTTCTCTCTCTCTCTCTCTCTCTCTCTCTCTCTCTTTCGCTGAAATATTTGAATGAATCATTGCAACACAACACCTATTTGGTTGCTATATAAGGTGTCTACATGTGTACTTTGTACTTGCATTGGATTGATTTGATTACAGATTCTGCCTTGGATCATCGTCCATACATTATTCTCCGCTGTTGCTGTTGACTAGGGCAGGTCGAGGTCTTTTCAAGAGCCAACATGAAGATTTCATCTCGACCAATAAATCAGATTTAGAGTCAGATAACCTGGATCGGCCCAGCATTAACGTGGCAATTCATGCTGGGAACTCTGAAAGGTTAATGAGACAAACCATGTTTCGTCCAAACCATTACTCATCTCGGTTCATCTTCCTTGGCGCAGAGCCGATGCAATGGTAACATTTGTATGCAGATGGTATAATACAATGCAGCATATGTAACCATATGACTAGATAATTGACTATCTCACTCTTCTTGATCCCAATCGGTGTGAAATCTCTCCAAAGAATTACAAACTACAGGCCGTACACTTCAAAAGGGTTTGTACATACAGATGTACTGAAATTACAGGAGAAATGGTTGAGATGAAAAAATTGACCGTTAGACTATGATCACAAGTACCTCGTCATATTAACCTGTAATGAATTTAGTGTGAGTAAATACAATTTTGTAATTTGTTTCCCATCAAAATTGTTTTTTTCAGGAAATGGGAATATACCTACCATTCTTTTTTGTTTTAATGTACTGCTATGAAATTAAGCTTGGTTAATTTTCTATAATATCTTTGTCTAATCATTTCGACTGCTCCAATAACATTTTATTCCTCAATATAAATGATAACAACAGTCATTATCATTTTACATAGAGAAAGTTGTGGCCAAGTATGTAAAGACCTTGCTGCAGCAGTACTGTAATTATTAAAAAAAGAATATTGTCCTAACACATAAATACTAATACGATGTAGGTACGCATGTAGGTATCTACCTTGGATTGGATGCTAAGATTAAAGCTATTTCGATCGCTCTGCCTCGTAAAGTACGTACTTTGCGTGATTAGCATAAAACTCGAACACTGTACACCACCCAATGACTATAAAATGTGCAAAACCTTCATTCGATCTCTACCGGTACCTGTACCGGCACCGGAACTGGTATCGGTATCGGTCTTACCTTTGTCACGAATATCGTGAAGGGCATTAAAAGCCCGTGTTTAAATTTGATTCTCGAATCTCTTAAATCATTATCGTGATCAGCCTTAAGCCTCAAGGTCGGCTTTTGAACTCGTTCCTTATACAGTATAAATACATCTAGCGTATGTATATTGAAGTCATTTCACGTTACTGTAAATACCTACATGGTAATCACGATATCTGTGTAGCAGTAATAATTATTGCGAAATGCATTTCGCTCGCTTGTTAGTCTGAATATCGCTCACATGCACAATTAGTTACAGGATTACATCTCATGAGTTAAGCAACTATGTACCTACCTACATGCATTCTATACTAATACTCATGTGTTAAAAATGCCGAAGGAATGCGAATAGGCATTTGCTCGATAATACTTATAGTACCTGTTCATGCTATTAGAAATTATGTAATAAAGTACAGTGTAATTATTATTTTGCCTAATTGTTTCCTGCTTCAATTGACTATCTGTATTGGCTGAAGTACATGAAAGCACTTATCCCTAGAATTTCCTACAAGTGCGAGATTCCAACAATTTGTTCAGCGAAGATGCTGCCACTTCTAAATCCATGCAGTGTAATACAATGATAGTGTTTATTACATTTTCATTAGATTAAGGAAATTCCATTCGAGATTCATGAGCCATCAACGCCATTGACATTATCTGTTTTGCCGTTGCGATTGCCGCTGCCTTTGTAGCCAACGTGCAGATGAAAATGCAGATTTCATGTAATTACCTACGTATGTAGGTATTACAATAGAAATGTTGGTGATAGTGTTGGTGTTGGTAAGGTACTTAGGTATTGTCGCACGCACAGTGATGGTGATAAATGATAAACTTCGGCCTTGTAAAAACGTAGAAAGAATGTGCGTAACGAAGCACACGCAGGTAAACCAAAGCAAAGGTAATGGAGTAAGATGCCGTCTGAAGTGATGCTGTGCTACGATACGATGTGAGATGTGATGCGTTACACCACACCATACCATACCACATAGCATTGAATTAGAATTGGAAGTCATTGTGCATTCCATTTGACGTGCAGGCAAATTGGTTTATGTACTACAATACAATATCTGTACAAGTACAAGAACAACTACAAGTACAACTACGATTTTGGTCTCTTGGTCTCCTAGTGCTTACCTATGTACTTGTTCCTGTTCTTGTTCTCCCGTACTTGTGCTGGTGGTTGTGAGAAGATTGTTAATAAAAAGACAACCCATATTTCATGGGATTCACGTATGCAGTCGACACGTAGTCGCCAATCAATTTGTGTGGAACGGTAATTTTCAATTTGGATTGACTGCAGTAGCATAATAAGATTTGTGTGCATATTTCAGTCTACTATACCATTATCATTTACCATAGTATGGCATCGGTATCGGCATCAAATCGCACTGATTTTCATATCCTTAATTCTCCCTTCCCTAGCCACAATCTTCCAATTTTCCAATCCACATCCATGAACCATGAATATGATATGAAGTGGTGTAAAGTGACTCTACACTTATTATTGTTACGTTACATTCAAATCTCGATCGCCCAGTAATTTCCCGGAAAACCTAGTATTGTTATTTCTAAAGTGATATGAATTCGTATCAAATATTACACTTCGAAACTATGTAGAAACCCTTGATATAGGCGTACTACTATACATAACATAATACGAATACATATCTGTAAGGTGTGATAGAAAAATTTAATGCTGATTTTCCTTCACAACCAAACCTACATTACATATGTACCTACTTGGCAGAAAATATTCCCCAAACCTCGCCATTATTTTCATAAGGGATAATGGGAACGGAGCTAATCTGAATAAAAAGGTGTACATATTGAGTTAAGCGTTAAGTACACTAGTCAGTCCTTTTCCTTTACCTTTTATCCATCTCTTGTTTCAAGATCTTAGCTTTATTAAACTTACAAAAGCAAACGCTAGCAAGTTAAGTCGGTGGAAAAGATTGGGTGGGATTGAAACAAATTATAATGGATAGGAAGATAGCTAAAATTCAACCAATTTAATCACCAAGACCTTCGTCGTTACCTCTCTCGTCGTTACTTTACTACCCTGTAATTACTGTATTGGGTTACGTAAACGATTCAACCTGCGACCTGTCTCAGTTCCCATTAAAGTGTAATCGTAGTGTAGTGTATCTATCCTGCATGCACATTAGAGAATTAAGACTAAGATCCATTAAATCTATTTGGTTAAGACATAAACGATCATCTCTGCTTTAGATTTTTGATGATCGTTGAGCTGAGCTGGGGCTGGGATGCGATGTGGGATCTCAGATCAGCATTAACCGAATCGGAATTTCAATTCTATCCTTTCCTGTGTGTGTGGTTGTTCTTCCAGATGATTACATAATGTGCTTCCCTTGGTCATTAATATTAAAGAAGGAAGATGAAAAGACTTAAGAGGGAGCCGCTGGAAAAGATTTTTAAGAATATTCTTTTCTAAACAAGTAATAATATACATCTTAAGAAATTGATTCGAATAGCAAGAAAATAAAAGAGAAAAAATCAAGTTTTCTTATGCAAATTATTTCGGTGTACCCTTTGAAAGCTACCCAATGACCCTCCAGTTAGTGTCAAAAAATTGGGTAATAACAGTAATAAGTAAACCGATGTGCAAATTCTCTGAAATTATTCGATAGGGCAAAGTTGGCCATTGGATTAATGTTTTTAGTGATTTTACTAATACACTTTTTGGGATAGCTCTGTGTGAAGAAAATATTTTGCGTTTATAACGGAGGAATCATTCCTCGTGGTTCCCTCGTCAGTGAACCAGCTCTTAGGAAAGTTTCATGGAAAGTTAAATCAAAATACAGTCTATACTTGTATAGGTAGGTAATTATATTTTTGTAGGATATGTTGTTTATTCATTGAGTATTTTGCTTTTGCATTGCATTGACTGGAAAGAAAACTGCGTTAATTCTCCTAGCAATTTATGAATTATGCAGTGTCCATTACACTTTACACAGGTACCCACCTGTGTATTTACAATACTCCACACACGCACAAGTGCACAAATGCATTTCATTAGCAATGCACATGACAGAACAGGAATCAGTCAGTGTCAGCATCGTATCAGCCGCTTTCTTCTCCACTCCACGATCCTCTACTGAGCAACTTATTTGGGAATTCTTGAACTCTGATGATGACTTTTCCGTACGTAAATCTCATCGACGGTAAACATTGACTGTGACTATGAGCGAAGAGCATGTACCTACCTAATTGATTTTGTTTGCTGATGCGGTGAATTGTGTGATTGGGAATTTGTGAAGCTGGATAAGCTTGACAACCAAAAGTTGCTGAAAAGGAGGAAGAATTTATGAGCATTTTTGCGGTTTCCTGATCCTGCCTGACTATTAGTATTTTATTTTATTCCATTCTTCATACATTTAGGGAAGGTACGCAGATTGGATTTGGATGGTGATGGCATATTACTATTACATCATTGATTCTGATTGCGAGTAGGAAGTTCTTGTACTATCTTTCTACCTGTGTTGTATTTAAGCGTATTTGTATAGTTAGAGTTGGAGTTGGAGTTGGATGCGTTCTCTCCTTCATAAAATTATTATCATGACATGACCAAGTCAATCGATAGCGTAGTTGGTATTGGCATCTCCACGTGATGTCGTTTCCTTTTATTGTTTTTAAGTAAATCTTTGCAAAGATGCCACGGGAACATTATAGTAATTACTGCTAGAATCACCAGAAGCATGGAAGAATCATCTTCGTATCCTCATGTTTGGGTTTCAGGCTAGTAAGTACAAGCTAAATGTGTGGTACAAGTACAAGAGAAGCATGAGGGTTGCCAAAACAAAACTCTTGATTCTGGCTCTGGCTCTGGCACTCACTCTGACCTTTCATTAAATTTCCACGAGAGCACCAAAGAACCTTATAATTATGTCTTGTGCAAACATCTGCCCGTCTCTTTATCACATGCAGGCGGATGCAACAAATAATTAGGGGACAAATGGGTGCATTATAGAGACAATTTTAATTGCTCCTCCTATGTGGTCCTGACATTTTACCTAAATACAAATGCACATAGAAAAAAATACAAATGCCTCGATTGAGGAAACGAGGAAGCGGGCACAGCGATTCAGCAAAAATCTTCTTTGCCATCGCACTCACATCAAGAACAACATATCAGTATTATCTACGCATATTATGTATATATCTAATACCTCCGTTCGTACTTTAGGAAAAGTGAGCAGACAATTTTGAAAATTAGAAAGACTCCCCTGAACTATTCAACGCGATTGAATGCAATGTAATTCAATTGAATGCATTAGAGACACAGATAATGCAATGGATCGTGTGTATACACTAGCGTTACGTGTTTGCGATTTTTGTATCGCATACGCTAAATCCCATAACTTTAATTTTTTACCCGTTTTTTTCCTCGTCCTTACTCAAATGAGATTCTTAAGAAGTAGGAATTTTTCAATTCATGCACATAACGTGTGTTCATGTCTGTCTACCTTCGTCTTTGTAGTTTATGCTAACTCATTTTCAATCAAGTGGAATCTCACGGAATGTGCATCGCTTCCTCTTTCAAGAAAGCTGTACTTTGAGAACCTAAACGTAGCCTGACCCGAACCGTTAGTATGTGACACTATCGCTTTACTGCATATTTCACCTTCCACTAAACCTCGTAATCCCGTACCGTCGTCGTCACTCACTGAATACCTATTGGTCCGTGTTATAACCACTCAGAATGTGCTTTAGGGCAATTTATACTGACATGACACTGATGCTGATACTGACACTGATGCTGAGCTGACTGACGCTCCGCTATAGGCTATAGGTGTATATTAGTTATAACAAGTGTCGACACCAAAGCTTCAAGAGCTCCGCTTCTGGCAGACGCCTTACCGTACGGCACCATGGAGTGCAACCATCCGCTAAATCGTCTGATTAAACACATATTGTATGTAGCTGTAGCACAATTCTCATTTTTTCCCTCATACATATTCACATTTTTTTCTCCCTTCTGTGCACACTGTGCTTTCGTTTTTACCAATTCGAATCAAACTCTTATTCTATGTCTAGTAAGTATGACGTTGGTCTTGTAGTACAAGTCATTGTGTCTACGTAGGTAGTTTGAGCAAGAAATTCGTCGTACGTTTGTGTTTTCCAATTCCCTTGTTATGAGAAAATCGGAAAAAATAAACAATCAGATAATAATTCAAGTGTTGCAGCAGCATGACCATATCGCTATATCACCTAAAGCCTATAGTGTACCAATATGTACACTCAAGAATTCTCAGACTGAGGATGGACTTGAACTTGGAGTTGGCGACAGCGATTTGTAATTCAGGCGGAAGGAGTCTATGTACTTACATACATGCCAAAGTACAATGTTAGAAATGTAGGCACCTTAGGTGTATTGGTGCAGGTAATTTGTAATTAGACTCGTACATGTCTAATTATTCTCCGTATTAATGCTGTACACTAATGGGTAAGTTGCTCGTCAGCTAAAAGTATGCGTCTATCCTTCCAGAAGCCAAATTATAATAAGCAAATTTTCCCTGTCTGTCTATGTAATGATGAGTCAGACGAGAGAGAGAGAGAGGCTCGATGAGCTACTACTGCACTGCTACTGTATAAAAATGGGGGCGTGACGGAAAGAAATGCTTGTTGCCGAGCCACTAATTGTCTTAATTACACATTAGACCAAGCTATTTATTTCTAATTTGTGGGTTCACATACCCTTCTGTGCTACCCTCCCAAATCAATTGTGGTTTATAAACACCTGCTACTGCTTCCTAATAATACTACGCGGCTCCGGCGTAAATAATTCTATTCTAAATCTTGCCCATACTGTGATAGTGTAAAGTGTAATGTAATACCTTTGCTACCATCTTATGCAATCCAATGGTATGCTATGATATGCAATGTTGTGATATGTATGTATGTTGTATATCGTCACCTTCAACACTCTTATAAGTTCTATTGCAGTTGGGTAATTCAAAATCATGAGACGCATTGTTTAAGGTATCCCCATGTTAATAACATGGTGTCATCGCAATGATCATCGAAGCTTACTTAAATAAAACTCTACCTGCCGCGCTTCACATAAGAAACGAAAACGAAACCAAAACCAATCCGAACGGAGGAGGTGCTAATATATGTACATACGTTATATAAATATCGAAGTTATTTGACTATAAAAATACCAATTTACTATTACTCCCTTTACCTGCCAAGTCAACTCAAGCTAAGACAAGTCATGACAAGACGAATCTGCATACCTACATAGAAATAACTTCAACCTTGAAATCCATTTAAGAATCATCATCACACTTGAGGTTGGAAGCACAAAACAGGGCAATCAATGAAAATATGTATGAAGCTTTGAATAAATAAATTTAAATTTTCCGGACGCCATCAAATTCTAAATTACATTTGCATTTCAGGCTTTGCATGTCATTCTCCATCAACCAGAACCAGAACCAGACCAGACCCAGACCCAACACCCAACCATAGCATAGCCGCGCGAAGTCAAACGCAGACAAGCACTAGGACTCGGAATCGGAATTGGACTCGGACTCGGACATTCAGCTCATTAGTGTTATGTTGTGTTGTGTTGCGATCTTGGGATACGTTGTGTAGGTATGAAGTCAGTATTAGTAACTATACATTCTTAATTGTTTGCTAGGTACCTACATTTATTTTATTCAAAGAAGTTATCATGGCCATAGAGCAGTGCAAGTTTGACTGGATAATGCTTTCATAAATTGTGTTTGTATTTTTATATTGCCACTACGCCATCGCATCGCCATCACCATCGCCTTTGCGGTTGCCCTCACAATTATTATTATCAGCTGCGTGTCCCAGTCACAGCCCAGGTGCTACGAACTACGAGGAGTAACAAGTTATATCCAAGTCCAGTGATAATGTCCTTTTCCTCTCAATCATCATCAGAAATATTTTCAGTCAAGTACAAGTCAAAGTACAAGACTTACTTCAAGAATTAGACGTTTTCATTGTATTGCATTCCAATTCCAATTATTATCAATATTATTATCATACTCACTAACAAAGAAATAATATCTATGTATCTTGTTTATAAAATGGCAATGGCTTCTTTTGGCCGATTATCATAAGCCAATTTACTATTTCTACTTAACTGTTAATACCATCAAGACAAGTTCTTGATGGAAAAGCAACAAGTCTACAGAATACACCTGTAATAGTGTATATCTTGAACTTGGCTAAAACAACGAGGCTAATCCCTTATTTATTTACTTATTAATATTGCAATTGATAAAATCTTTATGCTCAAACAAAAAAGCAATGATACTTTAAAAAATCCTAGTGGATGATCGAGATGAAGATGAAGATGGACATGAAGAGATCGAGAATGAACATGTTCCACAATAATAATTGAAATCGGCCAAGCTTGATTACTACTACTGAATGAAATTCACTTATCTAATCTGACAAATCTGATCAGAAATTATGTGTATATAGTACATGTGTAGTACCTACAGTACAAACATTCATGCTCAGTCAGCTCACTTGAGTTGGGAATGAAGAGAGTAGTAGAAGAAAATAATTCACAATGAATTAATCTGAGCAATGTAATTTCAATTTCTGCAATGGTTGAACTTGAGTTTGTTCTGTAGTAGGTAATAGTAATTGATTTTTTAATCAAATATTTTGTCGATATTGATGCTGATGCTGATTCTGATTTCGATACTAATGCTAATGCTGTTCTACACAACTTACCACTACTATTGCAGGTACCATAATCTGTTTAGAGAAGGTAGAGGACAGAAGCTGTTGTAAGACGAACGAGAAGAAGAAAACGAAGAGAGCAATGATAACGTATAAACTTGAACAAGTACTAATACACTGATGACCTGTCTGAACTTGTTCGTTTATCGCTCATGATAACTCTTCCACTGGCATTTAAATCCACATCAGCAAATCGTAAAACAGAGGGTGAGACGTAACTTTTGGAATTAAGCTGCGCAAAATATGCAGATTGGGATTGAAAACGAATGCGAATGTGAAAATGAAAAGGAATACCACTACGACTTATTAACAACTGTAGAAAATGAAATCTTCCTCATTCTCATCTTGTGCTGGGTAAAAGTCTGAAGAAAACAAGAGCGGACAACCTACAATAACATGCTGTCATAAACAAAACACAAGCTCCAAACTAACCTACCCATTCCCTAGTCCTGTTGGCTTCGTTGTTCTTGTTACGATTACTATTGTTAGCAAGGTTATGACAGCAACCTGCTTCTCTACACAGCTTCGTTGAACAAATGTGTAGGAATTAATGCTAATGTTAATGCTAATTCAAATGCGAAAGTGAATACTACTGTCGTCGTCATACTCGTAATTACAATGGTTTTAGGTGGTTTTCAAGCCACTTCACTTTTATTTGATTTACATTCAACCTACGGATTACGATTACAAGCGCTAATCTGACTTGTTTTTGTTTTGACATGCTAAGATTATAAATATGTAGGTATGTGTATATGTGCACAAATATAAACACGTTATGCAATGCTATGCAAGGGGTTGAACCCTGATTTGATTGATTAAAGGATTAAACACGAGTCGCTGTGGATTATATATGTATCTAATTATACTACCTACTATCGAACTCTTCCTTATACTATATATTCCAATCATTATGATTACGGAATACCTATAGAAGTGAACTTATTCCTGACTCTAATCGTTGACGCTTGACTTAAGTCATCGTCATCATGATTTACAAACTTGATCATCTCCGAATCAACCAGATCATAATTTAGCATTGGAAGGTCGTAAAGGGAAAGGGAAAAAAATATTATCGTTTTACATAAAATATTACATTAACCCTTATACCTATATGGCCACTGAGGATTTGGATTGGGGAACTACATATAGCAGAACACAGTATAGAACCATACACTCATTCAGCTACTGCTCCTAATACTAATATTATGGCATAGTTTATATAACAAAACCTTTAACTTTTATTTTCCTATTTATTGTCTCCTCAAGTACTACTAGAGTAGTTCGTTGATCGAGTTTTTATTTGCATCGGGGTGACGTACATAATGATATCTACTATCCTGGCTATAGATTGAACAAAATGAAATGGAAAACTCATTTCCTGCATGAGTTACGATATTAAACCTTGGTTTAAAACTGAAGCTAGAAGGAATCTCATATCGATATCGATATCCAAATCCATATCGATTTTATTGACCTGGACCTGGACCTGACTGCATTTAACGTATGTATTTACTATTTACCGAGTACTGTCAATGTAATGTTGCGCGGTACGAACTTTCAAAGACATTGATCCAATATTTTATGCTTATTTGGATCCGATCTAGAATACGTAGTAAGGTAGGTACATAATATGTACACTTCAACTGTCTGCTCCTCAAACTTTGCTCGTTTCTCGTTTTACATGTTATTGGATGACTATGGTAAATCCGTAGGCATATTTTGACAGGTAACTCTGCCTGACTATTTTCATGTTGTACAGGTATTTCATCTTTTCTCAAGATAAGTATCGAATCAAAGCAAGTTTATCACCAGCTATTTATGCTCTACCCCCTTACCTCGATTTTAAACTGTCTTCTGCAGTAGAAACTGTGAAAGATTGAGTGATTGTGATGCTGGTAGAGCAGGTAGTAAAAAGAAGTCACTGTTTCAAGACCAACTCCAACTCCAAGACCAAAGCCAAGATGACTGTACTTAAGTGTTATACAACAATAACAATGGAGCATCAGGAGTGAGACGCATAAATATTTCAACAACATTAATTCCCATAAATCAAATCAAGACTGAGGACGTTTTTTTTGCAGAGTTAAATTTTGACGCTTTAACTCATCCCATAATTTATTTGCATTTTCAATGAGGGAATGCGAAAGGAGTATAGCGTATGTATGGGACACATTATGCATTTCTAATTCCAAGAGCCAAGTGTTATGTATGTCCTTAAGTTGCTCTGGAAGATTTTTTGCCTCCTGGCTCCGCTTATTCAATATCCAATACAATATTTCATAGTACTATTACAGATTGATCACATTTACATAAGTGACTCAAGTTAAGTAGTATGCATGGAAAATATTCACTGACGATGAGCGAATGTGAAGATAGATATGCAGGGGATGCGTTGAACGAAGGTTTGAAACATCTTGGATTGCATGCAAAATGTTGCTTGGCCTGGTCTGGCCTGGCCTGGTGTATCATATTTCACCAAAAGTATTTAATATTAGCATTAGCATTGGCACCAGTAAGGAAAACGTAAACGATATGATACTCATACCTTCGTAACCTAGCCTCTTACGCATTCCATATTATTATTCGATATTACTTCTCTAAATTCCTCATCCTGATGGATTTTGGTGCAGAAAAGTGCGTGTGACTTGAAGGACTTTATGGCGAGTGTGCATTGTGTATGCAAATTCATCGCGAGGCAAATGGACATGAAGAATTGTCAGATTTCCGGGGCCAGAGGTCAACCTCATCCTCATGTAATTTGGATCCCACAGCGGAGTTGTATGAGCCTCATCTTTGTTATTATTGTTAGGAGCGGAAATTCCGACGGGTTATTCGAATTCGAAACCGATAAAGAGTAACTATTTCCTTCCGCACGTGAACCAGGTTTTAAGTGGAAGTACATACATATATAGGTGGATATACTAATAACAATCAACAGTACACTATAGACTATGCCACCTTGATGCAGACATTACACGTATAATTATTAATTATAGATGCTCATCAAGCATCCTGATTCCCGCAGAGTACCATCATGTTACTCTCTCTAAATTGCACATCAAAGAAGGTATTTGAGACTTTGAGACTTTTGCTTTTCCAAGGTACCGTTTGAAGGAATTTATTATTGTTGAACATTTAGTAAACATTTTCAGTTTTTTTCCTTCAACAATCTCTCACTCAGAAAACAAAGAATCCTGAGTAACTTCCTGGCCGAGGATTCCTGAATGCTCCCCATGGATTTGGTAGCATGAGACTAGACTACTTGACCCCACTGGTCCGGTACGGTGTGGTGATTTTAAATTTCAATTTACTTCTTGTAGCTCATTAAAAGCTGTCAGATTTTTATCGGAAGCATTCACAAAGCTATGTACCTACATATGTGTACTAATCACAGGACAAGACAAGTGCTAACTGCATGCATCTGTATTTGCATTTCCTCCGTAGACACCTTTCACCGCATACCGCATCGTGGAAATTTGCCGACAAACTACATTTTACTACATAACACATGCCAACCTACATACAATTACTTTGCATTGTGCTCTAAAGACATGTTTTAGTTGGAAGGTTTAGACACCCACACAGCACTTTTTCTTGTTCTGTCTTGTCTTGTCTTGAATAACTATTAATGGTTTTATGTTTACAGCTCGAGCATACAACTTGACGTGTGGGAGGTTCCCATTGCCTGTCAATTATTTATTTTGCATGTCAATAAAACTACCGCTTCATTCCTTCAAATTAATATGTTACTGTCTAACAAAATGGAATGCATACTGGCAATTTGCAATTTCTACAACTGATGACACGATCCATTTCCAAATCCGATTCTCAAGAATCTATGAGTGGGTCGTGGTCGTGGGTCGTGGATCTTACACTTAAAGCAGTCCACCAATGCAATGTTATGAAGCAATCTAAATTTTTAAATTAAATAGTAGTAGTATTGGTTAAGACTGAATATTAGTTGGACAAAATCAATATGCAGCAGTTGCATCAAATGGAATTGTTCCTAGTGCAAGATACAAGTCGAGACAAATAGAGTAAAGGTATCTCAATGTCAATACCAAGATCGAAAGGTGCTTGTGGGAAAATAATGATAACCTATACCTATACTTATAGGTAGGTACTTTACTTGCGTACGATATTCAATTGGCAAACGTATGACGTAACCATAGAGGGAGTGAACCACCCTGCAAAATTATGCATTGAAATGATGCACAGGACTTGGGATATTTTGGGTTGAGGTATATCTACAAACACATCAGGTGCACACACCCGTGATCCATGAACTCATA
The DNA here is from genome assembly GCA_036851915.1 of Ptenothrix huangshanensis. Lineage (NCBI taxonomy): Eukaryota > Metazoa > Arthropoda > Collembola > Symphypleona > Dicyrtomidae > Ptenothrix > Ptenothrix huangshanensis. The sequence goes on along the minus strand of JAAXYX010000530.1, from coordinate 21,894 downwards.
AAATGTTCCGATCTCACTCACAAACAGAACCAGAAACCATGGCCATGGCCATGGCCATTTCGTACACTTTCGAATTCTTCAGATTGTCCAGCTACATAATTGTTGATTTTTGGCTTGGCTTGGCTTGGCTTGGCTTTGCTTTGCTTTGGCTTTGGCTTTGGCTTTGGCTTTGGCTTTGGCTTTGGCTTTGGCTTTGGCTTTGGCTTTGGCTTTGACTTGGCTGGGGCGAGAAAGAGACATAAAAACAATGACATCGTGAATTCGAGACTCTTTTGTTTGCATGCACATGTTTTCACGCCGGAGTAGTGAAGTAGGTACCTAACTAACACAGGTAACATAACATAACATAGTGTACATAATCTAGTGTAGTGTAGTGTAATAAGAATGAAATTTCTTCTTCATTCAAGTCTAAATTCCGTGTAACCTGTCTGTCAGCTGTCACAGATAAAAAATAAAATCCCTTGCTTATTATGCGACAGTAAGCACACTTTGGACATTGCACTCTGTCATAAATCCTACATGATATTGCCATCCATTGCCTCTTCCTTTTTACTTAGCTCAGTTGAGCGCGACTCATCTCTCAGCAATGCATTAATGTTGATATCTCTTTGTCATATTTACATTACAATTAAACAATGTTAGTGCTTTAGTTACTTCCACTCACTGGGATAGGAATAGGGTTAGAGACAGTGACTTGTTCTAATCTTAAGGTGTCAGTTGTTCTTGTTGCTGCTTTCCTTCTTGCTCTTCTTGGGCTAACCTTACCGACACCGACACTATCTCAAAGGATTCGGTATTATACTAGCTACATATTATTTTATATAAGGATGCTGACCGACGTGGAATCATCAACAACATCATTATCATCATCATCATCATCGTTCACAGTCGATACTAATTATATATATATATGGGTATATACGTACCTACTTTGGATAAGACACCGATTGTATGCAAAATAATAAAAGAGTCAATCGTTAATCGTCAACGTTTAATATCATACTGTATAGACAATGGATGTGAATACAGTATAAGTTTTTACTGACCAGTGAGACAGATAATGATCAAGATATGGTACTATATAGTCCTATGGGTAAAGACAAAGTGTTGTGTTTTCCTTGAATGTTTCGTCTAGCATACACACCACAGATGCGATACGAATTACGAATTACGAACACAGAATACGATACGAAGCAGCTAATAAAATTGTACGGGATGGATCCCGTGCAGTACTTGATTGTTTTTTGTTGCGAGTGTCAAGTGTTGCCACTTAAAATATTTCACATCACCTAGGTGTAGTACCTTTGTGTTTTCACGCTATTTCATCGGTCGATGATAGGGATTTAATTTGGCATTCATTATTCCCTACATTGCATTGCGTTGAAGGGGAGAAAATTTGCTTTTTTGTTCTGTCTCTGTCTTTCTGTTCTCTTCGTCTACATCCTGTCTTCTTCTTCCCGTCCCGTCTGTCATCTGCTTCCATGTTCTTTGACTGTGTCTAACCTCTGGGCTCTCTGTCTTATACTTTAAATCGTACACAATACAATGCAGTGCAACTATGGGTATGGTACGGCTACGGCTACGGCTATGGCTCTGGGATTAACTGCTGTGTATGAATCATTATCATTACATTGTCTAGCTATAATAGCATAATACTTGTTGAACTCTCCGTGTAAATTCCTTCTAAATTGCATTCATCTAAATCTAATTTTTAAAAGAAGATTTGCACAATAGTAATTAAATTAATGTGATGGTCACATCCAAAATAACTGCATGGGAAAATAATCTTGTATTTATGGTCCTGCAGGTACCTATTCACCTTGACTGGGTAGGTGGCAGGTGGGTATGGGAATACATATATTTTGATTAGCTTCTACAGACCCATGTCGACATCCTTTCCTTCCATCCTATCTTAAGCTGATGCTGGACTAGAACCAGAACCAGCACAGAACAAGAATCAGAGGCAAAGGCAATAAATACCTTGTTGCTCGTACAAGGTGGTTACGAGAAATTGCTGATCCTGATATTGATGTCCGTATAAAACTAATGGCGTAAATACCAGTGTTCTCTCATTAAAATTAACACCAGCTTTCCAACTATTCCACGATGACTATGGTTGTAGTAGTAAATTTAATAGTGATTCCATCTACTTCTACATCGTTCATCTTGGAGATATAAAATGAGAAATGCATTTATAATTATTGGACTGGTCGTGGTGGTCTTGGTCATCCCTTCTATCCTCATCGTCATCGTCATCGTCATCGTCATCGTCATGGGTTCATAAACATAAAAGAAGAAGGGAAAGGTGAAGGAAACGGACGGGAATAGGGACCCATTTTTTGCACGTTTCCTCCCATTTTGCATATGCTAGACAGATTCTCCTCTTCTTTGCTCTCGATGCATCATAATGTATTTAGAATACTTGTATTTACTTCTATATCCTACCATACCATACCATACCATAGCATGCACGTCTATTTAACGTAGTTTATGCGCCCGTATTATTTTCTACACACATCGGAAAGCAGAGGTGGACGACGTGTAATTTATTACGTATAATAATTCTATTATAACCGGTACTCCGTTCATGAACATATTTACAGCAACAGTGGATTCTACCAGCATACAAGTAGGATATTTAAGACATGACATTGGCATAGAGTAAAACGTGGAGCAAAGATGATGTACATAGGTACGTGTATAACATTTTCGTTTGCTTAACGATTAGTAAAGATTTTCCTCCAAGATTACTTCCTATTAAATTCACGTGGTGTGTATGTAATTCCCTTTCGCATTCCCATTCACGTCAATGTTTCTTGTTTTGTATGAGACTGCGAATCATGATCAAGATCATGATCACGGTCATGATCAAGGAGCGCTAGTTAGACTAAATAAATATGATTTATATTGTTCATATGTACTAAGGTTCTGCACCTTCATTCGAATGTCACTTATACTTTAAAGATTTAAAAGTTGACACAGAATACAGAATGCTAATATACAGAGCTGTCTATCATCGAAAGAGAACAGGTAATACAGATAAGTACCTACGTGGTATATATAGACATTATTATATAATGCATGATTATTATACTTGATATTCTGTACTTGGGTTAATAGACATACATATGCTACAGACACCCAGTCAGAGTAATTTCCTCTGTACACATACCAAGGTGCCTGGTGTGGTCGTGGTCGCGGTGATTGAGTAAGTACGATTCTGTGTATGAAGAGAGCAAAAGCTATGACGCATATACATAGGTACTGACTTTAGTACGGCTTGACTTTAGGTTGTGAATACAGCCGTTATTATGATTATTATTGTTATCATTGTTATTATGCAAGGGAAGTGGAACTTCCAGCGAGTAAGACCAAAACCAAGACCAAGAACCAGACCACGTATATGACTCAGACTCATCGTCAGGGGAATCTTGACCTAAGCTCAATTTATGCGATTGTTTATTGGTTTCCCTGTTCAAAGCTGGTATAAGTGAATCCTTCTTTTCTCTTCTATTATATTCAACAATGGGACTGCTCCGTTCAAAGAGAGACAAGAGGCACGTAGATACTTTTTTGGAATTTACATGGTTTTAAAGATCATTTTATTGTGGATCAACTTCCATAGGTTTGAGAAGGAAGAGAAAATTCCAATGGTAAATATGATGCTTACATACATAGCAATAGTTATGGTAATAGCAAATAACAATAGCAGAGGCAATGGCAATGGCAATGCCATGCCATGATAGCGGATGTTGATGTTTAAAAAGCACTGAGATGTCTAAAGAAGGTAAAAAATTGCAGACGGGCCGAACTAATAGCAAACGATTGTGGTGTGATGTGACTTGGCCTTTGAAAAAGGGGAGAAAAAATAAAAATCCCTTTTACATGCATACATACATACAAGTCCATGTCCACGGACCCAGACGCTGGAAAACTGACAATAATAATAAGATCAAGATTGCAGGATCAATCCTGTGGAAAAGGATGAGTGATGTACGTCGACGTCGTCTTCCATATGCATACCAAGTCGGCGACGACCTATTGTAGTTCTCGTATCTTCTTCCCCACCACGCACATGTACTCCCATTTTATTTACAAGATCAAGAGGAGCTCAAGGGCGGTCACTCGTTAACTCATTTAGACTCTCAATCATCAACGAGGAGCAAACGCTTTTACGCTTCGCGTCATGCTTCGCAGCAAGGAAAAGTGAGTAAAAGATTGTATGTAATTGTAAACCACTTGTGAAAAAGAGTCAGATAAGAGATAAGCATCTCATCTGTAGCACTGTAATGCATTTCATTACATTACATTACATTCCATTGCAGGCAGAACGGACAGTGTTTTGTTTGGAAAACTTCAAATTTATCTTATCTTCCTAGCTTCCTGTATTCCGTTTACAAAATATTAGTAGGTATCTTCAATTTCCTGAGAACATTAATCAAAATACTGTTACCTGCTAAACCTTGACTTCTAAGCTGGTCGGTTCTGTTCTGGTGCTGGTGCTAGGAGGAGGAGAGGATGACTGACTGAGAGTCAAGTACCAGAAATATGACACAGACATCTCACTTAATTAAAGAGCTATTTAATTGTCAATATTAAACCACGGTAACTTTGATAAATGGACAATTAATTAATTCTGGTTACACGGAGATCATCAGGGGAATCTTTAGAAGATAAATGAATACAAAAAATCCTGGGTTTCGGTGCCTCCTTTGGTTTTTTCTGGGTGTTTATGCACACTCGGTAGGGGCACTTAAAACATCATTTTATTAGATATGTAGTACAGAGTAAATAAGCGCATTATGATCATGATCAGAGTGATGATTATGATTATGATGAGCCGAGGCAAGGGAATGGCAAGACAAGGCAAGTCTAAGCTAGTTTGATAAGCTACGGCGATTTTTATTTCATTTGTACTTATGACCGATGCCAATGGCATTTGCCATTGCCATTTGCCATTTGCCATTTACTTACTATGTATATGTGCAAAGGTAGGTATTTTCTTCCAAACATGTTAGCGTCCAAAGCCTCTGTCTTGTCTAGCTACTTCCTGAATTATTTATTGCCCTCACTCCGACTAATCCTTATAGTCAGATAAGCATACTGTTGTCTTTTGTAATTCTGGACTAGACTAGAATTCGCCTTGGCTTTGGCTTTGGCTTGATGCTCACATTATCCATGCTGATGTTGATATTCATCAATGCACAATTTAGAAGTTGATTTATAGCGTAATAATATATGTATCGTGGTTGAAGACGGAAACCATCTCATAGTGTGATGATTCCCCGCACGTATGCTAATGCTATAAAGTGCATCTTGATCATGAGCAATAATAATGGTAATGGTAATGCTAATGCTAATATTCATAGTTGGACGAGGTTTTGAATTTTATCTGAAAAATCCTAGATGAATTTTATAGTTATTGATGTGGGATCTAATCGTACGCGAAATATAATTCTAGATAATTCTGTCGAGCAGTAACTTATTAATATTCAATGTGTGGCTTGTGGGTTGTGTTTAGCTTTGACTCACGAAGATCTTGTACAACATGCATTCTCTCTCTCTCATTTTCTGTCATTGCCTCTCTCTCTCTCTCTCTCTCTCTCTCAAATCAGATGCACTTTGTAGAGAAACTACTGAAAAACCTGGCTTAGGAAAGGAATGGATGTGTATAGTTGCACACTGTTTATACATGCAAGTGATTGTGGGAGTGCTTGGTTTGTCAAAACTCATAGAACACGTATTTGCGAGACGGCTCAATTGAAATTTATCTGTATTCTGTACTCACCACATCCACGAGGTTCTTTTATTCTCTGACTCTGTGCAATTAATAACAATAATTGATTTGACCAGACCAGAACAGAGGAGTACAGACGAGACGAGACCAGACCACCAATATAACATAAATGTGTCTAAACTCGATTTAATCAAGGCTTCGCTAGAAGCAATTCAAGTACATTCTCATCCTCGATAGGACAGTAGGTACTTAGCATTTAACAATGCTCAACTAATTTCTTATTCCCTACAGTTGTCTTATTTGCTTCAGGTTCAAGCTTGTCAATACAAAGCCAAAGCCAAAGCCAAATTCAAAGCCAAAGCCAATTCCAGCAAAAAGTTTGCACATTTTTTTCCCTATAAAACGTCTCATTGCAATAGATCTCGTTAGGAAGGAAATAGTGAGCAATGAACCTGAACACATTGGAATTGGAATTGCAAGTGACTGCCATACAGTATACAGTAGTACTATATGCCATTCCATACCATCATAAATCCATACACTTTACCTCTGGGCTTGATTTTTTCATTTTTCATTTTCCATAATCAATTTTATTGATTGGAAAATCCCTCTTTTGTACTTCGTTGACTGGACTATTGACTGGATTCTAACTTCTAACAAGCCTCTTATGAAATGTGATCATTCATTCATTTAAGGCTACACATAATCAACTATGCCAGTAATTACTTATATCTACCTGTGGGAACGAAAATCCAACACCAAATTCAAAGAGCTACAGACATTTGTTCGAAGATATTTATTTTGGGCATCTTACATCTTACCATACCATTGTGCTATGTTTACTATTAGGTATATGAACTTGGCACTTGGTAAATTATGCTTATTGAAAAAGTATGTGCAGTACTAGCACTGTACATTATAGAGACAAACCCAGAAGTTGAGGAAAGAGGCCCAGTGTGAGAATCCGTTGCGACCGGTTGCATAAAATTGGCCAATGCAATTATTCCAAATAACTTTCCCATGATACGCACTCTGTGCGACAGCGACACAATTCCGGTAAATTAGAACTAGCTGTGCTTTGCATTTAGTCCCTGCCTACCTCACCTGAACTGAACTGAGCGGAGCTGATATTCTAATTCCTACCTCACCTGAGAAATACCGGATGAAGGAACGGCGACAACGACGACGACTGCAAATAAATACGATAGGACTGATGCTGATGCTGATAAAAATGGCCAACTCAAACTGGGCTCTGTCTGCTCAGAAAACAAATTATTTTCTTGAAAAAAGCCGCTTGGCTCGTAATTTATCTAGACATTGTACTCTTGCCCAGTTTCGATAGGATGGGAATGGGAAACAGTGTACCCATTAATTCTACAGGCTTGTATTGCATTGCATTGCATTGCATTGCATTGCTTTGCTTTGACTTTGACTTTGGCTTCTACTATGGATTTGGATTTAGATTTAGATTCAGAGTAATTTAGTACTCATAATAAATACACCTTGAATTCATCTCAAGCCTAACTAATCTATTCTATTCTACTCGACTCTATTCATGAGTGCGGAGACGGGAAGAGACGAGAGGAGAAGAGAAGAGACAGACGTACAAGTCGTGGACAGATTGAAAAGATCTTTGATTCTTTTATTTTCATTCGTACGCTGGTGCTAGTCTAGTCTGAGTGTAATGAGGTAATTTTGGTATTTTGTATTTCAATGTGAGTCTCTTGCTTCCAATGCAATGCAATCGCAATTTACATTGACTGGCTGGACTGTGTGGAATCGGAACAGCAGTAGCAATGGCAAGAAAATGGCAAGAGCAAACCAAGTCATGTTTTGTTTTCTCAATCCTTTCAACAACTTGCCATTTACCATAGCATATCCTCCTAGAATATTGCATACCTACCTGCCTATGCATACCCTAGCATCGTTCAAAGTCGAAGCTGAAGTGGTTCCAGAACAGAATAGCGTACTACCTATAGCTATAGCATTCGCACTCTACTCGTTTCCTCACATTACTACATGATTTTCAATGACTCCTGTTTTTTGTTCTACAAGTTTCTCTTTTAAAATAATTGCAACAAAACAGTTACAAGTTGGACTGAGCATTTCCTCGAATGTGTGCGTACCGTCACTGGTTTCATTGAGCATACCTGTACATATATCTACTGATATGGGATACTTACTACTATGTAGTATAAGGTACCTTGATGTCATGTGACTGTTGTGATTGTGATGCAACTTCGGTAAGAACATCCAGTATGTACCTACACCAACTTCCACTTCGGTTCTCATTCTGGTTCTGGTGTATGTCAATGTTCCTTTGCTGTGATGTGATGTGCTGTGATGTTCTGTGACTGTTACAAACGAGCTGTTGATGGTCTCACAATCACAATCACAGTCACTCACAGACATCACAGACTTCTTCGTATTTTTTATAGGTGACTAAATTCGCAAGTTGTAAAATACTTAAACCCCTAACTATGTGATTTCGATTGCAAATTGTGCCTGGTGGGGATGGTTCAAACCAAAACTGTAGCTTTAAACTCTTTCACTAATGTGTACTTTGCTCTGTTCTCTTCTCTGTTTTCCTTTGCCTTGCCTTGCGTTGCCTTGCTCTTGGATCCTGACAAGAGCTAGTAAACCGTAAGTGTTAGTAATGTTACTTTCAACGCGACCATAATCTAATGGAAAACGACAACGGCAACACGCAAGCCAAAGGAGTGAGTATTTACAATTCACATTACTATATAGTTCTTAACTACGACTGTTCCCTCGTATTTAATACGCGAATTAATATAGACTTGGACTTGCATCAGGAAATAATTGAATGCACACTATGACATCAAAGTTGATGATACATACAGTCAGTCTTTGTTGTTTTTTGTTGGGTATAAAATAGAAACATGGACTCATGTTTATGGGTTCCCAGCTGACCATGGTGTATCAATCTATGTAGGTATGTATGTAGTGTGTGCTATGAATGTGTTAATTTGCCAATCAAATTCTAGCCAAGACAAACCAAGCCAAGCAAGGCTAGGCTATACTATGTTTCTTATAACTATGAAGCATGTCATACCATGCCAGGCCAGGCCAGCCTGGCATGGCATGGCATGTCGAGAGAAGGTGAATGATCGAAAAGACTAAGTCAAAAAATGTGGATTTGACTTCACAATAACTTTTCTCCATGTGCATATGCATCACATCGCATCACATCCCATCACAACACACCATGTCTCGGTGTGCACTGTGTATAATTGCATGAATGCACCGATTTCTGCAGGAGGTGACCTCTCGCTCCAACAAATTTCCTCGAATCTTTTTTGGACAAAACACAATGAAAGACGCGTACGAATACAAGCAAAGATTTTGGGACTCGAAGGATTAGCAAGACTAATAAGTGGTGTGTACTGTATTATCACATTTGTCGACGGGACGCAGTCACCCGCACTCCATGCTGCATCTTCATGGGAGGCACACATTATGTATGTGGCTAAGGAGTTTTCCTCAATCTCCACTCTATTCGTTGGCATATTTGTAATCACTTGACTTTGACTTTTACTGTGTGTGCTACACGTTTAGTCGACCAAACGAAATTATGACATGGTCACTCCAATGAATATGTCAAAAACGTCTCACGTTCCTTTTATCAAAATACACTCGCATTATCTTCAGTCTCTCAAATCTTAATTCTATCTGCAAAATCTGCACATACTGTCACAGAACGTAGCATTCGTCATTCCTCTCCGTAGTTTGTATAATTCGTAGTGTAGGTATGATGAGGAATCACATGTAACTGCCTTTAACTTTGCCATCCTGTGCCGGCTGCCACTATAAAACCAAAGTCCAAACCTAGTTCGTTTCAATTAGACACATATTCAACCTACTGTCATATCAACATACTGTACGTATACCCAGGGATATCTGTAGTCTCTGTCTCTCTACAATTTGACTTGGGATCTATTGTCATTGCCGTGGTCTAACTCTGTCCGATCTGTTTGTTCCTAGAAAAACTTCCGTTAGGAAATTTTTTGCATATTCTGAATATCTAAGTATGGGCAGCGTAAAGCAATAACTCAAGATTAACCCTAATCTTGCTTGGACGTGTGAGATGGCATGGATAATGTCGAGAATGTATATAGGTAAAAGTACATGGACACTTTTGACAACTGGAATCAAATCAAATCAAATCAAAGCTGAAATCTGGAAAAAAGTCAATAACAGTACGGATGGTAGCACAGCAAGTTACAGTAGCAGCAACTTAGCTTTTTTCGAGTGCTACAGTTGTGTCCTTTAAAGGATGCGAATAGTATGCCATGCCTTGACAGAGGACATCATGTATCTTATATTTGCAACAATTTACTGTTGCCTCTAACTAAGACTAGGAACTCTTCTGCGAGGAAAATCACATCTTAGCTGGAGTTCTTATGGGTAAAAGACAAACGACAGTGCAGCACTACCACCACCACCAGCATCAGTCTTTTAGGCTGAAGAGTAGAAGGCAAATGTAGACAAAACAAATAAACTTGAGGTTTTCACAAAGTTGCATGAAATTATCTTGCTAATCATTGTCATCTAATGGTAATTTGACAGGTAGAAAATTTGTATTCGTCAAGTGACTAGTGACTGAATAATGAACTGTTGCGATTCGATTGCATACGCTAGTCCTCGTCATATGTACTACTGAAGCTGACGCTGAGGCAACGACTACCTACCACTACACTTTGATGCTGCAATAGCTAAATAATCCTGAATTCAGCTAATCTATTCAAATGAGTCTCGGCATGACAACTTACAATCAAAATGATGAATTCATTTCGTTTCATGACTTTGATTCCAACAGTAACAGCAACAGCAACAGCTACGAACTATGTATACTGTCCTGTGGGCATACAGCCACATCGAATGGGAAAAGCTGTAGCTACATAGTGATGGTGCGGGTGTCTGTACTGGTGCTTGTTTAATGTAAATCTCAATCGTAGCTCATCTCGCTGTCTTCCTCATCGTCAACGTACGACATCGTAAAAAAAAAGTGGCCAGCTTACTAGGTCTGCGTCGGAGTACGGACAGTCCCGTTTCAGATTATCGCTAACAAAAGTACTACACAATAGACAGAGCACGAACAGTTTTGTTCTCACTAACTAACTACCCGTTTCATAATAAAATCCATTTCTCCAACAAAACCATTGCCTCCCTTTCCTTCCTCTGCTAGTCCTTCTGCCACTGTTAGTCAAATAACGAGGAAGAAAACGTTGCAGGTCTCTGCCACTTCTCAATCAGATGCCAGGCCAGACCAACGCATCACTCACCTCCCCAAGGGTTCATCAAGTGCTAATCTAACTACAAGCGTAGGTATGTACAAGTACAAGAAAAAATAAAAGTTACTAGTATCTATAATAGTGTAATTTCCCCATCGAACGTGTTCTTCTAAATTTTATTAATTGACTACCAGTCTGCCTACATCTGCACTCTGCACTATATACATGAAACATCATCCTAGTCTGTTGTTTTCTAGTGGAGTTTCCCCGTGACCCTAGTCTAGCAATTGTTTTTGCCGTACATCGATATTGAAATCGATACAGGTGTACATATGTAGGAGCAAGATTCAAAAGTCAATGTCAATGCCAAAACCAATTTAATGTCAATACTCCTGTCCTTCCAATCAAAGAGATGGATATGGATATGGCTAGGGCTATGGCTATGGATGTGAATGTGAATGTGAGCAGAAGCTCTGTAGACTCGATGTTTGTACAGTCCGTACATTATTTTCATGTCAACAGGATCAGAATGAGAATGAGAAAAAGAATAAGAGAGCCTCTGAGGATACGTGAGCTTATAGCTACGACTGAGACTACGACAACGACAACGACAAAGACACGACAGACCAGCCGGATGTCTTCCTCTCACGAAGATCAATCGGTTGGATACTTCTTTCATTGGCAGGAGTAGGAATTTCGTTGGAAATATATGTTAGCACGGTGCACAGACTTGATTCCATTTGATTATTTGATGACGAGACTGTTACGTCTTTCAAAATGAAAAGAATGGAACCGATGAATGATTTAGAATTAGTGGAAGCTGATGCGATTAGAAGATAATGTGAGGGACATAAACTTGATTGAGTACCGAACCCTACTGCAGGGTTTCAGACTGCAGTACAGTGCTAATCGTCGTTTGTGTAGGGAGGAGAAAGAAAAGAAGCGAATCTTAAATTCTAATCAGCATGAAACCTGAGCAAATATTTATTTGCACGTACCTACATTGTAGGTACATACCTACATTGGAAGATCCAGAGCCTTACTCTGTAGTAAGAGTAGTAGTGGTAATGTAATTGTAGTAATTGACTCAATGTACATAGGTATCTAATAAGCTAGAATTATGATTGTGTTACACAGGTATACAGATATCTAACCATAGCCAATGCAGAACAGCAGATGTACAATACAACCAAAGACGATCGCGATGCTGATGCTGATGATAGCATTACAAATCATTAGAGATGGAAAGAGCTCAATAGGAGCTATTAAGTAACTGACTCATAACTTTTCTATTTACCATTTGGGTCGTTTGATCCGTCCTCTATTATTAATAGTATTATTGACCATTTGACATTGTCATGATTAGCATATATGTTTATCCCTGTGTAGAATGATCGTGATTGGGTGCGTACAGTCAAATATCAATTGCCTATCAAAGTACTCATTGTCAGTCTATCAGTTATCAGTTCCTTATAGGTTTTAATAGGATCTTATGTACCTATTATACTGTATACTGCATCTCTCTCTCTCTCTCTCTCTCTTTCTCTCAATGACTGAAGAAAGATGATTGAAGTGTCAATGGGCTACTTGAGACGAGATGTTGAAGCTGGACTTGGACTTGGACTTGGACTTGGGAGTTGAAGTTCTAACGAAGAGGCTTGAGCTAAAAGCCTTTTAACGGCACCACTCCAGGTGGTACGCCAGTGCGAGTCTTGACACAAAGTCTGCTAATACAAATATGTACAATACAAATGCAGATACAGATACGTCTCAACTCCTTCTCCCAGCTGAGAGGATAAAGCAAACAAAATCTTGCATTTTGTTCATCATTTATTAATTTATTTCGTCGCTCAGATCCACGTGTGGACAACTTAAGCAATTGAATTTGAATTTGAATTTAGTTATCGGTTCGCAATCAGTTCAGTTAATACTAATAAGAATATATGACAGAGATGATAGGACATTGAATTAATTATTCAAGTCCAAGTGGTTTGGTTTGTACAGTAATAAGTAGTGTTAAACGGAACTTACGTTAGATCAAGTGCATGATACCTTGTAGGTACTTAACTTGTGATTATCGCATCACCTTCGTCTTCGTCAGAGTCGTGATCGAATCGGTGACAATCTTAATGACAAAGACATATCTATTCAAAATGCACTTATGATTATTGATCAAAAATATATGGTTCGCTTATGACATCATCCAGTGATCCTCATGTCATCAACTGTGCCTTATACAAATACTGTATGTATACCTACCTATGTACATACAATGCACAGTATAAATTCCAATAGTGCTACTAGTACCATCACCTTCCTATTTAAATTCCTTCTCAAATTACGCCTGCCACTGTGTACCTACTTTGTCAAGTTCAATTCAACATCAACCTACCTACTACTCGGGCTAACAGTATTAATAAATCGGTAATTTATTCCTTATACAAGTACCTACGCCAATTTTATTTTTTCTTGTATACCTAATAGCACCGGTTTATTTCTTACATAAAAAAGGAATGCAACAAGTCAGGCATAAACTTGTGTCATAAAAATGATTCTATTTTGCATAAGGTAATATAATGGTAGGGCAGAAGATGATTTAGTAATAATTCAACACAGAAAAAGATTTAGGTAAATGCTAGCCATAATTACCTACTGCCTTAACTACACCCAGAGAACGGAGTGCTTCTTGGGAACACTTTCGTTTCCGTTCCGTCTCACAGTTCCCCTATCAGTAGTAGGTGAGGCTCTACCATTTACAACAATGCGCGTAAAATCTGACGTGAATCACAATGACGATGACAAGGAGACACATGAGACAAGAATTAGTGTGACAGCAAGTGTTTCTTCAGAGTTAAACAATAGCTCAGAGTAATAGCGCAGTAGTAAAAATCCATTCAATTGCTAAACACTCAACTTTTTCTCTTCCAGGATCTTATTACCTGTTCACATTGGGTAATTTGGGTGGAAAATGTGTAGGACAAAATAAAATGTCATTGATTTGAAAATCTGGATTTGGGTTACTAGCTGCATCCAAAGCAAAGGTACCACACATACATAAAACATAAGGCAAAGACAAAGACAAAGAAGTCAAAGTCCTACTGTGTAGCCTATATAAATATTTAATTTTGGAATTCATTGCCTCCACCATTCATTCTTAGATCGTCAACACCTGCCTCCCAAGTCTGCACACATTTAATTCAAAAAGTTAAATTGTTTGACTACCAACCAACACCAACACTAAACACCAACTGGGCAGTAAAAACTAGGCCGGTGCATGTAGTTAAATGGAGAGACCAAAGTTAAATCAAATCAGCATTGAGATCGAGATTCATGTTGAGTCTTTCCATTCGACAGAGGTTTTTCACGTTGAGCTCATTATGCGACAAAGCCATTAGGAATGATAACAACAACACTAGCAGCAATAGAAACAGCAAAGGTAATTCGAATGGGTAAAACAAGAAATTTTGTGTGGGACTGAGAAAAATCTAAAAGTAAACTGATCAAACGACGCCCTTTGCCATTTTTGGTGGTCGTAAAAGTAGAGGAGGTTTGTAGAAACGAAACTATTCTACTGTGATCAGGTTTTATCTAAACCTGATCACAGATTGCCTTATTGTGCTGTGTGTTGTCGTAGTTCGTAGTAGTAGTATAGTAGTAATAGCAGTTTAATTTGAATTTTGCATCTGGCAGTTTGATGCATGGTTGATATGATATTTATGGAAATCCAGTGCAAAGAAAGCGCTTGCAGTTTTCTTGAGTTCAGTTAGAAGGTTAGTAGACTACGTTCCTAATTCTACAGATACAACTGCAACTACAGCTACAACACGCACTTGCATCATCAAAATCAAACCCACACAAATCACAAGGAATTTAGAGATGAATGGTTCAGTTTCTTTTTTAGTCTGTGGACGTGGACTGAGCAAGGTTTAATCACTGCATTTAACAAGTACCCACCTGAGTATGCTTTACCACATGCCGTTCACATTTTCATGTGACTGTTGTAAAATATAGTCCTATAGTCCTATTGCTGGTTCTTGTTATGCTTCTGTTACTAGTTCTGGTTTTGGTCCTGGTTCTGGTCCTGATTGAGCATTCATACTGCACACTGATTGTAAAATTACTAATCTAAATTTTCCCCACCACATACTTTATGAATCTGCTGTCAATTTAGCATATGAGCTGACAGCCGCTTCCACATACTTACATGTGTTTATTTCAGTCAATCCCGTGGAGGAAAAAAAGAACAAAACAATAACAGCCTTGAAAGGTTAGACAAGTTTTTTCGTCTCTCTCTCCTTCCTCATTAGACAGCAAATAACTGATAGCTGTACTTAATGTGCTCATGTGGAGTCAAAGCTCCCAAATTCATTCTCATTCCTCCCTCCTATATGGTAATGTATCAAAATTATTAGCTTCACAAAAAGTCCAGTCAAGAGGGATGCATCGTTTACCATTGTATTACCTATATTATATTTCATAGCCATGCGATGGATTCCATCGCATTATTCTGTACTGCCTGAATTCTCACAGTAAGGCAAACGGGAAGGGAACGGAATGGAAACTAAAACTAATCAACTGCCAATTGTATTGTTGTAGCTACAGGTATACTCTCAACAGACAGCTCTTAATCTCTCCTAAATCCTCGTGCCTTCAATGTATTAAATTAGCAGGAGTAGTTTAGTCAGTGGCAATTCATCTGGGTAACTTTGTAGCTACCTTGACTTAAAACATAACATGAAAATAATTTGTAAAGCACAGAAAAAAATATGGCAAGAAATTTTCATGGAAAAGAAATGTTCGAATGTTAGTTTGCTCGGAATGCTCAGCTCAGTGTCTTCCATTCAATCTGAATGTCGTGAAGACTGTTAAAACGAAAAAGATTTTAAGAATGTGTGGACTATGGAGTAAAAGTGTAAAACTTTTTCCAAGCAAATGAGAATACTTGTGTATCCGAGGTAGTATTGTAGTGTGTCGGTGTGTGTGTGTGTGTGTGTGTGTGTGTCTGTGACGGAAGATTAAAGATAGGTACAAATGTGAATGTGAGAGTATTGTGTTTTTTGTTGGTCTTGGACTTGGTCTTGGTGGAAATACACAAAAGCTGACGGAAAGGAATGTGGTCAATATTCTGCTTACCTTGAAAATGAACGTGGAGAACGAGCGAAACTGAGAGATTGTGATTGTCACAGACTAAATAAAGCCAATGGATTGTTGAGCACAATAATAAATAAGATTGAGATGTGAGCACAATATTTGTGGAGAACCAGAGCCACTCTTCTTACGACTTCTCTTCACTACCAATTAGTTTTCTGTTTCCTTCAATTCCAGGATCAGGATCCTGTGCTGTCTTTTGACTTTCCACGATTCTTCCCTTTCTGTTTCTCTATCTGTGGACTACCTGGTTTAGCTCAACTAATTGCTTCCCTCGTCCTCGTCCTGCCAACTTAAGGCTTCGACTTCGACTTCGACTTCGACTTCGACTTGGCTCTGGCTCTGGCTTTGACTTGGGCTTCCTCTTCGTACGAGTACAAGTGAAATGGTACGATAATATATCCTCTGTGTGTGTTATGTCTGTAGTCCTCAGGTACCTCGTGTGATCAGATCAAAAGCCAGAAAGCCAGTGTTGATCATCGGAGTGGAAGTTGATGACTGCAAGAAAAAGATGCAGGAAGCGGCGGTAAGATCTCTTCTCCTCTCGTTCCTTCGTTTCGTTTCGACGTCCTCACCTCAGCACTCACTATCAGACATCGACGTCGACGTCGTCCTCGTCCTCGTCCTCGTCGTTCGCTTGTCTCCTTCTCCTTCGTCTTCCTCCACTTGTTGCTTTTCTTCAGCATCTTCAAACCATCCTTTCCACCTCACCTCATCCCAAATCTCATCCATGTGCACTCACAGACTTATGGTTAGTAGATTTACCTCTGTGTAGAGAGAAAATAGTAATATGGCAAAAGCAATGGGAATAGCAAAAGAGCAATCCCAAAGGCAATAGCAAATAGCAATTGCTTCTGTACTCATTACATTCTTATTCTTGCTAAATGAAATTCAGAGCTTTTATCATATTATCAAAACCAATGCAATGTTATTTGATTATTGCTGGGGTGGAGGTGGAGGTGGAGGTGGACGTAGACGTAGACGTAGACGTGAAAAGCCCTAACCCTTGTACAGTATAATGCCACCGTGGCTTGGTCTGGCCTAGCCACACGATGTTGACTATTTCGTAAACTATCTTTATAGATTTATAGTATCTTTGACGTATGCAAAGCAGTATTCAACTTTTCTTATCATCATTTGGCTTTCGCTTTGGCATTTGGCATTTTAGTCTGACAGGGTCTTCCTCTCTTTCTACCTAACTACGTACCTCCGTGATCCCACCTAATGCAATAATATGAGCATGTTGAAGAAGTGCATTTAAAATTTAAAGCACCCGCTTTAAACCAAATTACAAGCTTTAACTTTGACTTAGCAATTGCCAAACTTACCAAAAATGTAAATGAACGCAATTTTTGAATAATTCCATTTCTAATTACATATGCAAATATTATTGTCAATAATAACTGGTTTTACGTTTTTGAGTAGACGCAAAATAATCCGACCATTAGCATTGCGTAGTGTAGTGTTTTTGCATTGCATTGCGATGTTTTGTATCGAATCGTATTCGTATTGCATTGCATTGTTACGAGTAATAGATTTGTACCAACACCAACACTAACACCAACACCAACCTACCTGGGTTAGATGTATATCTACATATTTCGAATTTAAACTCATAACTTACATTAAAATTTGCTAGTAGGTGCATAATTACATTCAATCATTCGACGAAATCATGTTTTTTAATGCATGTACACCGTACACTCGAACACAACATAAGACAAGATAACATAAGACAAGACAACGCACCAGACAACACATGTCTTTCATTTCATTTCATTTCATCTAGTTGCGTGAACTTTTGAGCAAACAACAAACATGGGAATTAATAACCGGGAGTTTTATTTTATTAATTAACCAACTCTTTCTTGGGTCCCTTCGTCAGCGAGTCTTCCGCAACAGTTTAATTTTCAGGAATGGTCTCGATAATTATTGGGTACAGAAGCCTGCCGTAGATAAATCACACATTTCCTCTTGAATTACGATTACAATTACGATTAGGAATACAAATACGAATTACGATGCAAGTATATCATTAAGATAACCATAGTCATAGTCATTGCCCATAGTCATAGTTATAGCCATAGCCATAGCCATAGAGTTACCACCTGCGCGGCTTTTATAATCAAATCAAACGAAACCAAATTGTTTTCCAAGTGCAAACATAACATATTGTATAAGCACCTTAAATTACTCTTGTAATTCTGACCATTTACAATTTGGTAAAAAACCACAGGAAACAATCTAGCAAGAAGAAGAACAAGTGGAAGACGAGCAACATCAATAACAACAACAACAATCTAGTATCCCTACATAGAACACAATAGACTACAATACCAACATACAAAACGGTTGAAAATTTTCCGCATAAAGTTCCTAGGTTTAACAATTGCACAGCCAGATCAAAGGGCACAAGGGAAATATCTAATTTATCACAATTCGTAGTTTCGGGTGAAAGTCTAATGAATAGGTAGAATGCCGATCGTTTAAAAGTTGTAAGATCAGTGCAAAGGTGTGCAAGTGTAGAAGCGCGCAACCTTCTAAGGAAAAACTCCCTCAGCGGTGCAAGTTAATAATTATGTACTGATTTGATATCGTGCGGATTATGTATTGATCGTGAGCATCTTCATGTAATTCATACGATTAAAGCAGACATTGTTTCAAATGTTTCATCAATAGCAAGAGTTACTGTAGTTGTACCGGCCGAGAAGTGTGATCAACGGTCTCTTCTTCCTCTCGGGTCTCAACCCTTCTCCTTCTCCTTCTCCCTGCTCTAGACGACTAAAAGACTAATAATTACTAATAGCGTGTACGGAATCTACCGATTTCCACAATTTATCACATCCCATCCCATGCTTCACACTTTTTATTTGCCTCGAATCACTGACTACCAAATCAAATGATGCAGGTTGTCTTTTAAATTTCGAAAGCCGGTGCCAGTGCCGGTGTTATGGTATTTTGAATCTTTTTTCTCTACTCTTTACAGTTTTTCTCTGGTATTACTGTAATATCAGTACTGTCTTTTGCCTTACTACAGTCAGTTTTTTGGAAGGGTTAAATTGAAAAAAGTATTATGTATTCCTTTTGTTTTGTGAGACGTAAAGTGAAGTAAAATATAAAATAAAATACAATGCAATAAAATGATTAATGGGTGGACTTTTGTACTACTTTGGATTGTGTAATTTATTTACATTTACATTTACACGATGAAATGCAATACAATACAATTCAAAGCAATCCAATGACCACTTTTTCAGTGTCCTTTATTTCAGTAGATACCCAACTTACTAGCGTACTACCAACCTATACCCATCCAAAAACGTAAGCCTTGCCTAAACTTATTCCGAATTTCAAGCCGATGCACACCATAAAGGATTTGTTCCCTCATTTACTCGATTACACTTGAGGGCAGAGATAAAAAATGCTACAAAATAATAAATACGACCTGCCAATTCTGCCTGAAAATTGACAATGTAGATTTCTTCATTTACAAACAACATAATTTTTCAATGTAACCTATAACGTTCAAGTGTACCATGTTTGTGCCTGTGTCGTCTTCCTCGTCGGTTGCATGTTCATGTTCATGTTACGATATTGATATTGATGTTGCATGAGGGCTTCGTGAGGAGAACATACTGATAGTTTACAAGGAATTTACGTTAGCCACAGTTAGGATTAAGTAAATACATAATTAGGGACATAATTATTTATCTTCCACGTCCGGCTCTGGATATGCATGGATGTATGGCTATGACTATCCCTAGGGTGGTAAGTGTCGTCATTAAATACCAGGTAAAGAGGAAAACACTTGAAAAGTATGCTACATCGATTATGATTTTAATTGGATAGTGCGTAATATGGTATATCTGTATACAAAAAGGAATATAAAGATAGAAATCGATATGGTACAGTTGACGAATATTAAATTCTAACACCAATAATTTATTACTGTTGACTTTTCCCAATTTTCCATGGATGTAGATTTCTATGATTTTTGAAAATTCAAGTGTTACTAATCTAGCAGCATTTTGCATTGAATCGCATCGCATGTTTAAGAGTAATATGACTAATATCCTGATGCTTCTGATCCTCACGCTGACGTGCAAGAATCCTCTTGATCTTGTACTCTAGTGAGTATTGACTAATTACTAGTTACCAATATCCTCTAGAAAAACAAAGCCCCATATTGCGGCTACGGTAAAAAGTATCAACATTGCGTACCATTAGTTTGTTGTGATGCGAATCATTTTTTCATGGACTTGTGAATACGAACCATGCAGGCGATGATAATGATAATACGCAATCTTTCACGCTACGTCAGGCTATTAGTATTGGCATATCGGTACTTCTCCTTCTGGGATGGTATTGGAGTCCAAGTCCTCAACCAAATCCTCATGCTGAATCCCATATTGACGCTGATGCTGATATGCTGATACTCAGGTAGGGATCAGGCACGCATAGAATTATAATCTATACCCTCAAATGTAATAATGGTAAACTAGTTTTCAAAGACTATGGAGTATGGACATGGAGTGTGCTTGACTTGTCTTGACTTGACTTGACTATTCTGAATTCAAATCCAATTCAGCGATCCTGTATTTATTACTTTCTACTCTACAAAAAATATCTGTATCCTACTATTCTGTTGCTGTAAAGCATTGGATATTAGACGAATTGATGAAGGAAGACCGCATAGTGTAATAAAGAGTATGGATAGTAAATTGGGTCATTTAATATTTAATTAGTTCACCTGGTAGGAACTTTAAGCGGAAAAAAGGTTTGACTCCTATCCTTTAGCCATTTAGTACCAACGAACTAGTCCAGAACACAAGTATGTACTCCGGTGTTGTTGTTGTTGGTGTTGGTATTTGTGCTAGTGGTATTTGTAGCACTGCCTGTCCTCAATCTCATAATTACGGATCCTCAATTTTATACGACGATAATATAATAATACAACGTTGATAGGATTATCCCAGTGCAATTAAATGACACGAGATGATGATTACTTTAATACCTACGAGGAATTAGGATAGGTAATTGGATGATAAGTAAGTAAGTATGATGGCAATTTGAAATAAATCATGTCACATCTTTCTCCGTCGTCGTTCCGTTGGACCAGGACCAGCCAATGCAATACAAAATACAATGCAGTGGGAAGAAGAGAGTACGTATGTGGTCTTCACATCGTCAGCATCAGCCTTGTAATTAAATTGATAATTGTTTCAATTAAAACTACAATCATTCCATTGTAATTGCTGATAGAGATAACACCAAGCTGTGCACCAAAAAAGTGTGGATTCAGTACTAGCCTTCTTAGAGGTCACATTACTATACAAACAAACAAATATGCAATACAAATACAAATACAAACACAACCTGTGGAAGCAATTGAATTGAGTAAGTACCTATCCTTACAAAGCGTAGCATATGAAAAACCAAGTACCTAATTAGGACTTGAACTACTGCACTGGTGAACTTAGCACCAGAGTAAAGTTCATCTCGCATTGTATCGTCAACATCATCTACATCATCATCATCAGTATTATCATCAGCATCAACTTCAGCATCATCATCAACACAATCAACATCACCCAAGTAGGAGTAATGCACGAGCCAGCAAGCGCATCGGAACTGGAATTGGAAACAGCTGGCAATGGAAGGGCCAGGGTTCAAGTACAAACCAGTGATGATTATTTCAACAGTTGAAAATAGGTGCCCGATTCTAACGCTGATTTTGTTCACGCTATAGTATAC
>JAAXYX010000529.1:0-36576 GCA_036851915.1 Ptenothrix huangshanensis | reverse complement strand
TTCTCCTAATTGTATACTCCCCCGTCGCTTATATTTAACTCTAATATACCCGGCCATACTATTACAGTGAATACGGTATATGCCTATAAGGGGAAAATACATGGTGCCTTATGAAAGCATCGTTATTCCATGGTTCCAAATAGTGCAATATAAGTAACAGTCAGTGTCTGAGAAATGGGCTCAAATGTTTACAGAGCTTTTTCTTTATTTTTTATTTTACCACAGTGCTCCGCAGAAAAAGCCTTCTGTTTTTACAAACTTAGTGTTTGAAGTTAAACGGTATTTTGGAAAACAGGACCAAATATAGGAATAAGGTACGAAAAGTTTTGTAAAGATTAATTTGAACAGACGTAGTAAAAAGGTCAGCTTGTAGGATGCAATTAGGTTGTAAGGTGTTACATAGATATAGGTAAATATCTATGTATTATTGACTATTACATACAGTACATAGTATTGGACGGAAGAAACAGTTGTGACTATTGGCTTGTAATTGGAAGTGGATTAGTAGATGGTGGTACTGATGCTGATATCGATGCTTTCTACACATAGATATTAGAAGTGATTGCATTGAAGATAACTAGGAGATAAATAAATAGAAGGAGAGAGAGTACAATCGGACAAAAAGGTTTTAATACTTTTAATTCACTTGATATTCCCTGATAAGATTAGATACTTTGCAGAACAGGACCGAAGAGAACCTCCCACATATAGTCATGGATATGGATGGTCACGTAAAATAATATTTATGGATAACATGGATACAAAGCAAGACAAGCGAGGGAAAGATGTGGAGAGAGAGCGAGGGAGAGGGAGAAATAGAAGTGAATCAGTGACGGTTGTCGCTGGAGGTTGTTTGGTTGTACATGTATTTGGTTTGGTTGTAGTTGTGTTTTGTAGATTTGTAGATTCCTAGATTTCCATGTAGACTGGTGCTGGTGGTCGGTTGCTTGAACCGGGTTGGATTGAGTGGATGGATTTTGGTAGAGATGTTGTTTTGGGAAGATGTTGTTCCTTGTTGATGGTTGTTGGTAGTTCGTGTTAAGTCATGGTAGTTGGGAATAATGTGAAGTAGGAAGGAGTAAGTGAGCGAGTGAGTAAGAAGAACAGAGCCTGTGAAAGATTCCAAGGAGGTACGGAGTAAGGGAATCAGAGAATGGTTGCAGATAGCAAGGATACTTTGATAGGGAGAAACTCAAGTAATAGCAATTCACAGAGAAATTTATGGATGACGAAGACATGTGATGTGATGCGTTGCGGAGTTATACAACTTCATCTCTCTTTCTCAGTCACTCTCTTTCCCTCTCCTCTCCCCAGTCTTTTCGTATCAATGCTTTTCCCTTTGCTTCCCCTCCCTTTCCTTTCGCTCTCTAATCGTAACTCCACGCTCTTGCTCCGGCTCTTCCTTTGCTTCTGCCTTACTATCGCTCTTATATTTCTAATGTCAAGTATTATATTATTACAACATATTATGTCTATCTATTATATGACGACAACTTTCTACACTCTCGCTCTAGCTTTTATATTGTTATTATTTCCTATACTGTCATATGCTGGGCTTTGCATGCACTTACTTTAGTAGGTGGGTTTCTGTGTGTGTGAAAGGAAGAGAGCGAGTGAGATCGAGACGGAGAAAAGATTGTGGCAATGGAGTTTGTCCAAGTTTTGTTTGGTGGATCGGTTGGATTCTCATCTTCATCGAGTTTCAGAATTTTCAATGTTTTCAGTTGGAGCATTTGAGTATTCCAGTACTTGGATATTTTGGTGTTTTTGGTTTCGGTAGTTTGAGTATTTCAGCATTTTCAGGAGTTTCGGCAGTTACAATAGTTTCCTTCACCACTCACCCATGCATTTCATCGGCAGTATAGTCGCTCCTTTTTATGTGTAGGAAAACTCTCTCTCCTCTCGTCTGAGTTATCTTGGGTTATCTAGCAGTTTGGGTGGGTAGTGGTACTTTGGTACTTTGGTATTTTCGTGCATTCATAGTTTGCTCGATTGTGTGTGTAGTACAAGTAGTTATGCCTCTGATTTAAAGGATCGTTGGCGGGGAAAATGCCCAGAGAATAGAAGATACTAATAGAAATCCAGTTATATGTATAGTCAATATAGGAGTATAATAAGGGTTTGTTATGTGTGGAATGCAGTACGCAGTAATAGTAAATGTTGCTCAATTGAGTCTTGGTAGGAAAGTATCTACAATCTACTTGTTTAATGGCTCTGCATGTATGTGTGTGAGAATTTGGTGGAGAAGTGTAGATATACACTTATAGGGAGCATATTTATCCCATCCCGGAGTATCTTTACTATATCATCTATAGTGGTAGTGTTTATCTGTCTATCTGTCGTGTCGTTTTTTTTGACTACTTGTGCGAGGGTGAATGGGAACTATGGGACTACTGTATGTAAGTGTGTAAGATTGGAAGAAGAGGAGAGAGAGAAGGAGCGGAGGGTAGAAGTAGAAGCTGAGAGCAGAGAGAAATTTGTCAAAACTTTCTTTCTACTCTGACGATTGAACATAAAAAAGTGGACATTTCCCGGCGCCACCAAGTCGGGGAGAAATTTCGAGTCGGCTAGATTTTTTTTCCCAATCTCTCTCTCTCGTTTTTCTGTCTCATCCAACTTTCTCCCCGGCGTCTACAAGTCTATAGGAATGGGATTGGTCGGCTTTCCCTGCTTTCACCCGCCTCCTTTTCTCCATCCTCTTCCGAACCGTTTTTTGTCCCTTCAGTTCGCCCTGTGCCTTGGCTGGGGTAACATCACCGACTATCAGCAGCTAGTAGGCCCAGCCAAGGCATCAGGTAGAACTTCAAAGCAGCACTTTGTAGACAGTCTACCGGCCGGGGGAACGAAAGACAGAACATAGGACAGGACAGGACTTGTGAAGTAACTTCAGGAGTCCTCTACGGCAGAATTATTCACAGTCAGGACACAGTAGTTGAAGGAATAGCAGCGAAAGTCAAGCTGTAGAGAATTTAATTTCCAATGGAACTCGCAAACTTTACTTTAATAGTAAAGAAGATTAAAGTCAGAGTCGTTATTTTATTCGGCTCATTTATTTCCCTGCACTCGGTTCCTTTTTTGGGACCAAGTGTTTTAGCTCGCAGTTAGTGACAGGAACGTACAGTGTTGTCGGAACATCGGAGCAAGATGAAGAAGAAGAAGAAGCAGCAGAAAAGGAACAAGAGTGGCAGACTAGTAGGTAGTACAAGTACAAGTAGTAGTGTTAGCAGTGGGTCCATTGTATTTTTTAATTTTCTGTTTGGCGTTACTCATATTTGAGAGTTGACTTGATTTCCTTTTGGTTTGTACTCGTAGTTGTCTTGTATTCGTATTCATATTCGTGGCGTAGCCATAGTCATAGTCGACCCCATCAATATTTATATTTGGGCGGAACGACCACGACTCTGTCCTTTCACTTTACTAAACGCCCACCCTTGACCTCTCGTCCACTTTACTAGGCAATGCGCTCTCATACTCCATTGAATCTGGACAGGCAGGGAGAACAGTGTAGATATCTCCTACACTTGTTCCTTCTTGCAGACACTTCTCTCACTATCTACAGATTGTGTGTGCAGTGTCTCGAAAAGGACAACAGATTATCATTGCATTGCTTCGGGTTTTCGTAAGGTGCGTATACCTAACTTTGTATATTCTATGTAGGTACCTACATATATATATATACCTATGTATATATCGGTATGTACTATATTCAACTAAAGATTGTGTGATTTATTTTTTAATTCTCTCTTCTCGAGCAGTGTTGCTTTAACTTTAACTCGCTATTTAATTTGAATTGCTTGGTTCATGTTTGTATGAGTTGTTGTGTGATATAAGATATGAGTGAGTGAGGGGTGACTTGAGCATTTAATTGCGTCTGTGTTAGCTTGGTTATTTGGTAGTGGGTTGATTTCCAAGTCCTGTCATTCACATTATTCTTTCTCATTCCATTCCATTGGAGAGAGCATCGGATTGCATTGCTTTGCGTTGGATTGCATTCGATTCCATGGGATTGGATTGCATCGCAGTACAATACATTGCATTGCGTTGCGTTGCATCCTTAGGAGTTGTTTCGAGTCGGAGTACGGTTACCGACCAATTCAACAGAGACAAGTTAAGTCAAGTCAAGACACAAGAGCCAGAGTAGTTTACAGATATGGCTATAGGACACATAATTGGGCAGGAGAGAGAGAGATCCTCACATAGCCAGCGAAGGTTGAGAGCGTGTTCGTGGTCTTGCGTAGGCTTCTATCTTCATCTTGAGACACACACACACTCACTCACTCACTCACTCACTCACTCACTCACTCACTCACTCACTCACTCACTTACTCACCAACTTAGTCAACGCATCCTTCGGTTGTATTCCCCATTCATCAGCATTCTGCTTGGCTGGGCGCAGCTTCAAAACAACAACAACAACGAGAACGTGAGCGAGAAGGACTGCACGCGCTCCAAGCAGTTCAGTCATGAGTAATCCTAACTCTAATCCTAATCTGGATTTTAAATTCATTTGGTAATTAGTGCTGCAGTTTGATTTCCAACCAGAGGATTTATTTTTGTACCTGTGTGGGGATTACTCTCTCGCTTTTAGTCTGTGGGCAGCACATAGGATTTTACCTGATTTCTAAAGCAAGGCTGGTTGGACTTTAGTAGGATGAACCGAAGCAGATTTGTAGGATTTGCTTTGATTTCATTTCAATTGGTTTGATTTGATTTAATTTATTGGCGAGTACGTCACTTGAAGTCGGAGGAGCCAAAGCCAAAGCCAGCTCCAAGCTAAGACACAAAGGTAACCTAAATTTGTTGGAAAAGTGCCAGTACTGAATGTTGAGATACATACTTAGGTGATAGTGCTGAGATACTCTTATGGATACGACATAAGCGCGAATAGAATTTATGTAGGCTGCCTTGTGAAGTCAAGTAAAGACTACGGGGACCGTAGTGTGTGCACACCTGCTCAATTTTTACCATTAAACCCAGAGTAAATCAAGATTTAGTGGGAGGATAATGACCAAGCTTGAACTGGAAAATGGGAAAAATGTCAAATGGGATTAATTGGATTTTAAATTTCCTTTTTTTGTGTGATTTACAGGTTGGATTTGAAAACTTTAAGAGGGCATCGGGCGAACTGGTGAGACGAAAGGTGCTTGTTGTAAATCTCCTTGCCTTAAGAAACTGGAATTGAAATTCCCAAAGACGTTCCACTTTAATTGCTTATAATAATTGCCAGTGTGAAAAGAACTTGTAGAGAAACTTGGGATTTTTGTTTCGCTTCCGGTCCGAGTTCTGGAAATAATAAGAATAGAAGACATAACATAATATTACTTAATAAAGACAAGAGGAAAACACAAAGATGGCTTTATCATTACGAATTAACATTGTCGAGAAGAGCGTAACCAAGACGCTTCAGTTTGACCCGTCCACAAATATATTTGACGCATGTAAAATTATACGAGATAAATGTTCAGAGCTCCCAGACTTGGCACAACGTAAGTTCAACAAACCTTTGCTGGCTCGTACTATTTTCATAAATTATTAATGCCCAAGAGTAAAGTGCTACCAACCTACCTACTAGCAGTTGAAATACGCAATAATGATGTGATAAATATTCAGGCTGCTAGTTATGAGTGGGTAGTTTACGATGTTTATGGTTTTGTTTGATTTTTGATTTTAAATTTTTCAAATATATAGCGAAAGATTACGGATTATTTTTGCCGGGAGAGGCATATGGAACTGGAGCATGGTTAGAGCCAGGGAAGACACTGGATTATTATTTACTGAGAAATGGTGACTCGATCGAGTATCGACGAAAGATCCGAACGCTCAAAGTACGAACGCTGGATGGAACGAATAAAACCATGATGGTCGATGACAGTCAAAATGTTGCTAATCTTATGGTTGTCATCTGCACTAAAATGGGTAAGTGTTTTGTCCTTTATATATTAAAGTGCAAAACGTATTTATGTTACTCTCCCTTTTTGAAAAGTATTTACCTACTACATTTTTGGTAAATAATGGGTTTAACAGTAACTATAAGAAAACAGGTAGTTAACGTAGTGTATTTAAAAAGAGTATGTAGATACACGAAAGGATAACGTTTAATAAGAACCGTTTCGAATGGCTTAAGAACGCAACGTAACTAATCACGCGGTAGAAAGGAAAAAGCGAATATTTTAGACAGATTTGCTAACCATAGACTTGATCTGATAAAGCACGTGAACTTTGTTTTCAATCTGCGTGAAGCTCTCCTATTGGTTTACGCTTTTACGCAAACCATTTTCTATAACTACCTACATTTTTTTAAATACTTTTCCAAAACGGTCATTTCCTGAATAGTGTTTTCAATAACCTAAAATTTCGCACCTTCGTATTTATGAAAAAGTTCAAAATTGCACACTTTCATTTTTTTGTAACATGCGTGTGCACCTTCCTGATTGTATATTTTTGAAATAAAATCCAGTATTCTAATTTAACATTTTTTACAAGCGCTGAAGTTCAAAATAGCTTTTTCATGTTTTTCATCAATTGGTGCCATTTTTTTCAGAATTCGAGAAAAAATGTTTTCGAGATTAACACTTCATTTTTTTCAAAGGAAAGCATGCATAAAAATAAATGCAGATTGTGTTTATTGTTTCCCGGTTTTTGAAACTGGATCGTTAAAATATATAAATAAAAAGCAGTCTTTTTTACACAAAAAGTTGCTGGTATTTTTAAAAATAAGAAGATTTGTTTGTTCTTCGTCAGCATCAAGTAAAAATGTAAGAGGAGTATTTTGCACATTTTAAAAGTATACAAATAGAGCTCCAGATGCCGATAATGAAGTTAGCAAATACGATAGTAAATGCACATTCCCTATAGCCTGCACTGCATCTTACATTACTAATTCATTTTTAGACTGTTTCTGGTGAATGTTCATGAATTTGATAATTTGTGATTTATTAGGTATTACGAATCACGACGAGTACAGTTTGGTAAGGGATATACCAGATGAGAACGATTATCCAAATCGTACGGATAACTATGGTACATTGACTCTAAGGCGGAAAAAGGAGGAACGGGAACGAGATGCTAAAATGGAGCAGTTGCGGAAGAAACTCAAGACAGATGACGAGAGTGAGTCGATTTGATATGGATATCATATAATGTTCAGATTTACTGATATGAAATCAAATTATTCCTTGAGTTTCATTCCGTTTTATTTTGGGAATTGGAATTTGAATTTTTCTTTGGAGTGGATTTGGCTGGATTGTGTTGCATTGGAATTTCAAATGACTGAAGCACGGAGGGGGAAGCGGAAAATAAATGTGAAAAAATAGTTGCGGAAGATTTATCTGATTTATTTATTTGATGATGATTTTATAGTGAATTGGGTGGATCATACGAAAACATTGCGAGAGCAGGGGATTGAAGAGACAGAAGTGTTACTCCTGCGACGAAAATATTTCTTCTCAGATCAGAATATTGACTCTCATGACCCTGTTCAATTAAATCTTCTGTACGTTCAAGCCCGAGATGCCATCTTGGATGGAACGCATCCCGTGACACAGGAAAAAGCGTGTGAATTTGCTGGTATTCAGTGCCAAATTCAATTCGGAGATCATAATGCACAGAAACACCGCGCAGGATTTCTAGAGTAATTTTTCCCCTTAAACTTTTGTTACCTTTCCCATTTAATTCTGGTACTGACGTTCCCCGTCTCGATTTTGAATCTTCATGACTAAAATAATTTCCTCATTAACGTTTCAGTCTTAAGGATTTCCTTCCAAATTCTTACGTTAAAATCAAGGGGATTGAGAAGAAGGTTTTTGCCGAGCACCGCAAGCACATGGGTTTCACCGAATTGGATGCGAAGGCACTATACACGAAAACAGCCCGGGGTTTGGAGACCTACGGTGTCACATTTTTTCTCGTGAAGGAGAAGATGCAGGGGAAAAATAAGCTTGTACCTCGACTCCTCGGTGTCACCAAGGACTCCGTTCTTCGTTTGGATGAGCGAACCAAGGAAATCTTGAAGGTTTGGCCATTGACGACGGTGAGGAGATGGGCAGCATCTCCAAATACCTTCACGCTGGATTTCGGCGACTACTCCGACCATTACTACAGTGTACAGACACCAGAAGGAGAGCAGATCGCACAGTTGATTGCTGGATACATTGACATCATTCTAAAGAAGGTAGCTTTAATCGTCATCGTGTGAGTTCTTCTCACAGATTGGCTAATCTTGTTCATATTAATGTGTTCAATACTTTTGAATGAAATGTAGAAACAATCGAAAGATCATTTAGGCATCGAGGGAGATGAAGGGTCTACGTTGATTGAGGATAATATTAGTCCTTTCCGAGCAACGATCGTGCAGCGTCAGGCACCTGCGAAGCCAACGCCTTTAATGCAAGACTCGGTGGCCAAGCCTGCCGTGATGCATGCTGGACCTGAAGGTGGGTTTTACTAGTAATTATTAGGATCTACATATAGTATATATTAGCATTGCTTCCAGAGCCACAATGTGTGGTCAAAGAAGTCACAATTATGTAATAACAGGATTTTCTGCTTGGGGAAATTAATGTGATATAATTATATTCGTATGTAAATGGGATTGCAGGTATGAACACTATCCACACTGGTCATATTCAGGGGGCACAGTATAGTACGATTCGCGGTCAGTTGGATGTAGCTCACAGCTCACAACCTCCGGTAAGATCATATGAAGCCTTAGCCATACCTACTACCTACTGCGGTTCCCTATAATCCCTTACTCTGTAATTACCTGTCATTATTTAAGCGTAACATTGCTCTTATTAGTTCCATACACTTTTAGTCTGTTTAAACAGAATCGACTGGAGCAAAAATCAAATACTGATAATACTATCTACACTGTAAAAACTGATCCTATTTTATATAAATGAACGCAGTTAGGGCCCTATTTGCAATGCATCCAACCTGCGTTTAAATCTCATCTTGCTGTCTAATATGCAGTTTTTATTTGTTTTAGATAAACTGTTGTGGCATGTTATTAAGTTAGTCTAGTTTGTGCAGTGTACATACCTAGTAGACATTAGTTATGTACAACCTGCTCAATGCCCCAATTCCAACTTCTCTCCGGAAGGTATACGAAGAGGTATTTTGGAATTCTGTTTATACAAACGTGTATCATTTTGTTTTAAACTAGCCTGGCATGCCCAGGAAACGTTGATCGACTAGAAATAAAGTCAGAATCCGAATCATAGGGAACGTCAAGAGCAAATTGCAGAGCAACTGCAATGACCCATCTGTTGGTTGCCATGCCGTCGTCAGCGAAGTGTAGGATAATGAGGAAGGTAGCTTAGTTAGTTACTGTAGTAGGAGAGGATTGTAGTGAGGAGTGACTCTATGTTGCCATAAGAGGGGGAGGGAGATGAATGGGTGACTAATTGGCAGTTGTTGGATATAGGAAGTGAGTAATAGAGTAGAGATTGGGAAATAATTAGAGGGGTAGCGGGAGTAGAATGGTAATTAGATGTCTTTCCTTTGGTTACTGTCGTTATCGCTGCGTGAGGTGTAGGTGTGCAATTATCAGTATGAATGAGTGCTGGAGGGAAATTGGAGTTATGAGACATATGATAGCAAAATATGCATAAAGATACTATGGTTATTGTAGCTGGTGAAATAAACTTTAGTGTGAATACATTGCATTGGTGTGGTTGGTGTTGGTAGGTATTTGGTGTGGTATGGTATGGCTAAGGCCGACTGGAATAAAGGTCTAATATTCTGTCTCTTGTTTCTATTTTCTGCATGCTTCCGTTGTTATGGGATGATCACTCAATTCTATTGATTGGGTCATCTCACAGGATTTCTCTGTCGCTCACACAGAGTACGTTCTCATACCTTTATCTATTTCTGTACACTGATTCTCAAATATTAGTTCACTTTACTCTTATTAGAGCCCAAAGTCACAGTCACACTTTGTTATTGATTTTATTCCTTGCATCCTTTCCATTATTTCTTTCACCCTTTGCCCATACGCATTCATGTTATTATCTAAGTATCGTTCCTTGCACAATTAGCACCAAATTGTTCAAGGTTGGGTTGGTGGATCGAAGATGCAAACCAAGCATCCGCTGTCAAGTTTGTACCGTAGTCCTTTTTTGGCCTGTAGTTACCCTCGAAGGCCACTGTATTTCATTTGGTTCGACAATATTGACATTTGCTTGTTACTGTTATTCAAAAGAAGAAAGTGATTGTTGATAAAGATGCTACAGGAGTGGGATAAGCAGATTTGTTTCATTTTGCACTACCTTGAACACTATGTGCGTAACTAGGGATTACTTATGTTTATTACTCAGTTGTAAAGTTGAAGGCATAAGTTACCTACTTAACGGTTTATTATTCATTGTTATTGCTTTATTCATTATTATATAGAATCAGTTGTTTGACAGAATTGTACATTAGTAAGAACGGAGCACTGCAGCTTTTATTATTTTGCATGGATTCCAATTGCATAATCGCAATGGTCACTTCTTTTCTTTTTTTCTGTTTTGATTGAGTTAAGCAATTAATTACTATGTGATTATTACCAATTACATAGATTCAGACAATACATACTTCGGAGACTTATTCTGGAAGCCACCAGGCTTTGATGAGCAGTCGGGATGCTGTGGCCAAGTCAAGGGAATACTTGGAGCAACCTTTGAATTTGCCTCCTTTGGGAACTGACCCGGTGAGTCATTATCGTCTCCGCTACACTCGTGTCACCGATTATTCTTGAGCCGTCTGTGCTTAGCTGTTTGTGTGTGTGTCCCATTTTTTTCATCTCTTCGAAATTCCCGTCTTTTCTCAACCTCGACAATCGTTTCATTCATTTCCAATCCCCATCTTTTGCGATATGTAATTATTTCGTGACTTTTCGGTGGTCCATCATATTATTATTGCTTGGGTATGTAATTGTAGTAGAATTGAGAATGCCTTCTGTGTAAGTGTCTTTTGTGTAAGTGGTTAATGGTAAATGTATTTCAAAACTTGAATTCGATGTAATCACTTCCAATTTAATTTGTCCATATGGTAAAATGTATTTTGATTGATCTTTCGTAATTTTTATTTTTAATGTAGGTAGTTTTGTTTGTTAATTCGTACTACACTTTACTAACATTGCCCCAAAGTAAAGCTCAGCAATTATTGCTAGCGATTCAGAGGGAAACTAACAGACATTAACTTAGAATCAGTTTTTTTATATTTACTAATGTAGGGAAAGGAATAGGTAGGTAATTATTACTTACCTACTACATACTACTGCAGGAACTAACAGTACAAATAATTATACCAAAACTTACAGAGATACGAAGTTCGAATTGAGCTTCGATCGTTTTACTAACTTGGTTTGACAAGTGGTTATATATACACCTAGGTATTTTGATTCTATATCTTTTTTATTTTATAATAATATTCCAGCGTTGGATTTTGATTTGCTGACAGTGTGTTGTAAAACTTGCATTTAATTTCAAGAATGTAGGTGTGCAAAAAATTCACAATGCCTTCCTTAAATGATTTAATTCTAAATGACCAGTGACCAGACCATCGATGCGGGAGAATGTGTTAATTATTGGAATTTTATGTTGTGGAATACTGCATTACACTGCGTTTACTTGATTTCTTGGATACGATACAATTAATTATATTTAGTGGATTAATTATAGTAATCATAAAAATAAAATAAAGTCCTTTTTACGGGAAACCATGTGCATGGATCGACATGAGCGTCTTGTTGTTTCTTTGCCTTGTAATTTTATTTCTGCCTTGTGTATTGTGTTGCGTTGCATTCCCTTTGAAGCTTATTGTATTCCATTTAGTTTAGTTTTAAAGTTGAAATTATTTAGCATTCCATTTTCCATCTTCCATTCTACCGTTTTATTGCGCCTGCGGTGATTTCCCTTTCGTTTTTAATATACCAGTTCATTATTTTAATTTTTTATTTGCGTTGCATTGTAATGTCAGCATCGTTTAAATACGATATCGCTTTTTTGATTTCATTTTTATTGCATTTGTTTGAATGTTTCTTGACCACGTGCTCTTGATTTCTCTGGTATTTTTCTTTGATTGAATCTGCCCCGATAATTTACTGATTTGTCTGTTTCTGTTCTATTCCTTTCTGTTGGGATAATGGGGTTGTAGGCATCACGGAAATGGAAGGAGACAACATTGGATTCAAAGAGACAGAATGTTCAGACGCAAATTGCGGCGATGAGTGCGGCCACGGCTCATGTGGTCACTCTCACCTCGACTGAAGAGGTGGACTCTGGTGCTGTGGGCGAGGCAGTGTCAGCCATCACCTCTGGTCTGCCTGATGTGGCCAAGGATGTTCGAATGATTGCTGCCCTCATGGATGACAATGGAGACAAGTTGATTGATGCCACACGAAAACTGTGCACGGCCTTCTCTGATTTATTGACTGCTGCCGACACAGGCACTCAAGAGGTACATAATTACGTTCCGTTCCATCTTTCAGCTACAATTAATTTTCGCATTTAGTACGTTCTTTTTTACTTTCTTCATCAAGTCGTAATCGTCTTCGGCATCCTCGTTTCGAGTTTCACCGCACAATCAATCAGTACACACCTTTCATCCATTTCTTACTGTTTCATCGTTCGTCGGTCATGGTGGCGCAAAAGTTGATGCAGCCGGCAGCGTCGTTGTTAACCTCATGGGCATAATGTCGTGTCAAAAAAGCACGTTTAGAAAATCATTCAGTTTTATTGATGTACCTAAGTATTTTTACATGTGTGCTCTCAAAAATAGGAAATTATCCTAATCAATAGTTTTCGAATACTGTCAAACCGCTTTAATGCTTGGTATACGCGTTTTTGGCAAGTGTTATCATCCTGACTATTTGCTTTTAATGTGAGCAAATATTCGTGATTTCGTGATTTTAAGGAGCAAAAAATTTCCCATAACTTCATGTTGAAATAAATAAGACGTTTGAATTCAGTCTGTTAAGTTTCAAAATATTATGATCATATACTTTTGAAATAGTCTAAACTTACTAATTTAATAGGTAATTATTTTTTACGGTTAATTTTTTGGAAAACGTAACATTTGAATTTAAAAGCGATATTTATAATTATATGATACAACTTCTATCGCTGGAAGGAGTACAGGAAGGTCTATATTTGAGATATAGTCAGATAATTAAAAATCAATCTTTGGAATTTGCACAGGTAGTACCTTTTCCTAGATCTAGCTTCTGGAGCATACATATGAAATCAATCTGTGGATACTAGTTCTTACATCGTCAGTCACTACCACTTTAGACTTCGTAATTATTATGTAGGGAAAACTCGGTTTTATTAATCTTTATTAGCTCGGGATGTGAATTTCCTACCATTTTGATTCTTTTTGAATTACGGTCTACGGTGCACTAGTTGTGAAATTCTGAACTTTCTAAAATATTTCGGATGTTGGATGTTGGCAGGGTGGAGTAAATTGTAGGACCTTAATTAATTATTCTGAAATTGCAATGATATTTGCTAATTCGTATTTTCATTTTAATTTCAGCCGAGACAGAATCTGCTGAGTGCTGCGGGTCGTGTGGGCGACGCCTCTCGTGCTCTCCTCAACACAATCGGGGAAGGGGATGAGACACAAGACATTCTCCTCAGTTTGGCAAAAGCCGTTGCCAACACATCCGCCGCTCTGGTTGTTCAAGCGAGAAAATGCGCTGCGACGGTTGAGGACTCGCAGCAGAGAGAAGAAGTCATTTCGGCTGCTGCTCAAACAGCACTTTCAGCATCGGAGCTTGTAGCTTGTGCCAAAGTGGTCGCACCTACGGTAAGCTATCATTATCATTACAACGAATTAATTATCAGAGTTTTCAGAAACGCTCAACTTTTATTTGTAATTGATATTGAAAATTTAATTTGACGTGGAATGTTATTCACAGATAAGCAATGAGAAATGTCGGGATGAGTTGACCGGAGCAACAAGACGCGTGGCTCACGCTGTTGACCGCGTTGTTACTACTTCCAATCAATCATGTTCAGACACCAACCTTAAAGGTGATTTGCAAGCAGCTGCGCGAGATGTTTCCGAATCATTGAATCGTCTCTTGGATCATATTCGGTAATTTATTTCTTACTATTTCTTAATTTCTTAATCTAGGTATAGGCTTAGGGATGCAAAGTATGATATCTGCTCCTCTCTATATTTCCCTTGGAGTGTAAAATGTTTATCATGACTGTGTTATTTAATTTTTTAGAATAAGTAGTCCTTTTTACTTTATGATGTTTATTCCGTTTTGTACTTTTTGCCTGTTTTATTATGAATTAAATGCTGACTTGCTTGCTTTTTTGGAATTGGTATGATAGACCCCAACAGCGATTGTCAGTTCAGGAGCAAGACGTCCACGACGGAGCTGTGGACACGATTTTAATCGCAACAGATAAGATAATGACGAGCGAGGATCCATCAGATATGGTTCGCCAAGCTCGAATTTTGGCTCAAGCCACAGCCCAGCTCATCCAAGCAATTAAAGGGGAAGCGGAAAAAACTCCGGATTCAGATTTACAACGAAAGCTCATCGCAGCCGCCAAAGTTCTTGCTGAAGCCACATCCCGTCTTGTCGAAGCAGCCAAGCAATGCGCTTCCAACCCAAGTGCCCCAACCTCGCAAGACTTGCTTCGTCAAGCCGCTCAAGATTTGAGAGAAGCCACCAACATGGCTGCTGGTGGAGCGGTTCAACGCAAAGGACTTCGTCGTCTCGAGTCGGCTGCCAAAAACACTGCTTCTGCTGCTGCTCACACCATCGCTGCCTCTCAAAGTGCTTTGCCCCACTGTACGAACGCAACCACCCGCGATGCCCTATCATCCGACTACAAGGCTGTCGCCGACACGATCCCACAATTAGTTAACGCTGTCAAGGTTTCCCTCATCAATAGTGACGGGGATTCACAGAATAACTTGATCGAAGCCACCGACAAATTTATCAAGCCATCTAATTCTCTGGTCATCACTGCCAAAAAAGCTACAAGCTTCATTCAAGACGCTTCCACCTCCCGCCATTTGACTCAGTGTTCTCAAAGACTGGCAGTTGAGCTTGTGGAACTGAGAACATCATTGGATCGGATCAAAACTGACATTGGAATGACGACTCAAAGTCAACCTCAGCAGCAATTGGAAGCGTCGGCAGACAAAGTTAGGGAAGTCAAGGAAGAGTTGGTTGCGTGTAGAAAAGCTGCTTCCAAGAAGGAACTCCGACCCTTACCTGGTGACAATGTTCAAAATTCGATTCAGCGTCTCACTTCCTCTGTTCGAAAAGTGTCCACTTGTACGGATCAGCTTGTAAATTCAGTGATTTCAACCAACGCCCCCCTCGCTACCTCATCTGCGCAGGGCATGGCTTCCGGTCTGGGAGATTTGGTCTCCGCTGCCAGAGCTGTAGCCTCCACCTCTGAAGATCCTCGTGTTCTCTATGCAACCGAGGAAGTATTGGAAAGGAGTTGGACATTATTGAGGGAGAGCAGTGGTCAACTAGGTTCTCGCGAAAGTCCTGAAGAGATTGAAAGACATTTGAGTCCCTTGGAAAAGGGCGTCCATGACGCACTCGACAAAGTAACTGGCTCAATTCCTGGACAAAAAGATTTGGAAGAAGCCATTCATAGTATTAGCTCAACCTCTCTGGCCGTTGAGAGAGGAGGCAAATCAGCTACTGGAAAGAATTATGGTCAGTTGCAAGCAGAACTCCAGCAGTTGGCATCCGATGTGGCAGACTCCGCTGGAGACATTGTTAGTTCCGCAACAAATCCTGCCAAATTGGGAAACGAGTCAAAATATTTTGGTGGGAAGACAGAACAACTTATAATCACTGGTTCACAGTTGGCCTCGTTGCATGAAGAAACTCAAGTCCGGGAGGAAATATTTATTAGTCTTAAAAATGTGTCAAGTGTTACCACAAATCTTCTCGTCGTTGCCAAGTCCGTCTCTACCAATCCGGATGCTCCTGGAATTCGAAATCAGCTCACGGCTGCTGCTAGGTACTACATCTTTATTATTATGATAAGAATTTGGGATGTGACGAGAATGTGATTAAAACAGTAGTCGTGTTTAAAATCTTTAGATTTTTTAAGTCCAGTGGATAATTAAAATGTTTATTTGTAGAGCGGTTAGTGAGACTTTGAATCAGCTGATTGACGCCTGCTCCTCGGCAGCCCCCGGGCAGAAGGAGTGTGACAATGCGGTTCGAAGAATTCAAGCCTTGAAGCCTTTACTAAACAATCCAAACGAACCAGTCAATAATTCATCTTACTTTGACTGTCAACAAATCGTTGTGGAGAAATCAAAACTTTTGGGTAAAACCACAGCTTATTATTTCTGTTAAAGTCTAAATCGTAAGGTATAAACTTAAAACAGTGTCTATACCCTATAATGACTTGCTTTTTTAAACGTTTAGGTGATAGCATGACGGGTATTGCAAACTCTGCGAAGGAAGGTGACCTCGATCGATTTGGGGGATCCGTTCATTCAGCCGCCGATGCAATCTGTGGTTTAGTAGAAAGCTCAGCTCAGGCTGCGTATATCCTCGCAGCTGCCGAACCCACATCTGTAGCTGGAAGACCGGGTCTCGTCGATATGCACTCGATTAGTCAGTCAAGCCAAAGTATTAAATCTGCGTGTCAAATCTTGTCCAGTCCTAAAGTGTCTCAACAGCAAGTATTAAGTGCGGCTACAACCATTGCCAAACACACCTCCTCTCTTTGTACATCATGTCGGATTGCATCCGAAAAAACTAACGATCCCACCACTAAGAGACAATTTGTTCAGATGGCGAAGGATGTTGCTAACGCCACAGCTTCTCTTGTCAAGGAAATCAAAGGTGGGTCTATGTTTACGATGCTATCTGGTCTACCATAGTACATGCGCATTGCTATATAAGATCACGGACAACAAATTTTTATGTAGGGTGATCATGCTTTAATTCAAATTTATATTTGATAGCCCTGGACTACGATCAATCGGAAGAGAAGCGTGACACATGTCAAAAGGCAACGAATTCTCTTGTCAAGTCAGTGAACATCCTTGTGCAATATGCCTCCCAACCTGAGTTTCTTTCGCATCCTGCCAAGATTAGCGTAAAGGGACGAGCTATTCAAGAACCCATTGTCTCTTCTGGCAAGAGTGTCATCGAAGGTTCCTGTAATATGCTCCAAT
This sequence comes from Ptenothrix huangshanensis, assembly GCA_036851915.1. NCBI lineage: Eukaryota > Metazoa > Arthropoda > Collembola > Symphypleona > Dicyrtomidae > Ptenothrix > Ptenothrix huangshanensis. Next base: position 19,410 of record JAAXYX010000529.1, on the reverse strand, counting down.
CTGCCAAATCCTTAGCAATCAATCCTACCGATCCTCCTACATGGCAACAACTTGCTCAACACAGCAAACACGTATCCGATTCCATCAAAAAGCTTGTTACGGCTCTAAGGTAAGAATAATAAATTTATGCCAATGATTTGTTATCCCCGTTAATGATTATTACATACTTAAATAGGTGGGTAATTCAGTATAGTGTCACAATAAGGTAACTAATTTGTGTATTTATATTTACAGGGAGAAAGCACCTGGCCAGAAAGAGTGTGAAGTAGCTGTACAAAGACTAAACAATTCACTCCGAGACCTGAATCAAGCCTCCCTGTCCGCTGTCTCGCAAAATCTACCACAGCGAAAGGACAATAATCTTCAAGGATTCGTTCAAAATGCCGAGAATGCGTTGAGACAAGCCGAAGAGCACGTAGAGCCTGTTCGTCATGCAGGAAGAACGGAGGCTGAGAATCTGGGTCATCAAGTCACTTCCTTGGTCACCATCATCGAGTCTTTAGTTAGTAATATTGTAGGAGCTTCTTCCAACATTATCGATACCAAAGAACAAGTTCAGCTTCTGGAAAGGACAAGGACAGTGATTGAGAGTGGAGTGCAATTTATATGTGCTGCAAAGGAAGCTGGTGGTAATCCTAAGGCTACCAATCTTCATCCAGAACTTGACCTTAGTGCGCAAGTAAGAGCTTGACAGGGCGTAATCCCGTTTATCTCAAATCTGTATCAGATTCGGTATAAAATCTAACATTCATGTATTAACAAATTGCAGTGCTTTCAAGAAGGTTTGGACGATCTTAAACAGTCTTTAGAACAGATCTCATCTGGTGTTGGAGGTTTAGTGGCCTCTATCAGCGAGTCAATAGGTGCTGCCAGGGTGAAACTAGATCAACAGACATTCTCATCCCCAGCCAGTGGTGAAGGTTACGTCGATTTCCAGTCAAGGATGGTTCTATCCTCCAAAGAGATCGCCAAATTATCCCAAGAAATGGTACTCAAGTCATCCATTGATCCCGTGCAAATCCCAATCATCTCTTCCGACATTAATCATCATTATAGTCAACTGGCAAATGATGCACGAGGAGCCATTGCCACGATCGTCTCTCAAGACGTGGGGGTTCGGATCCGTTGCGGAGTTCAGGAATTGGGACTGGCGTGTATTGATTTGGTGAGATGCGGCGGAGCCGCTCAGTTCTCGCCGGATGCCTTTACACAGAGAGATTTGTCGGATGCCAATCGGGTTGTTTCCGAGAAAGTGTCGGATATCCTTGCGGCTCTACAAGCGGGTTCCAGAGGAACTCAGGCTTGTATAAATGCTGCCTCCACTGTATCTGGAATTATCGGGGATTTAGATACAACGATTATGTTTGCCACGGCTGGTACTTTGCATGCAGAGGGAGACGAAACGTTTGCCGATCATCGGGAAAATATACTCAAGACCGCGAAGGCTCTTGTAGAGGACACCAAAACATTAGTGGCTGGTACGTCTACATCAATAAAATTTAGCCTAATAGTAGCGTTAACAAACATGTTATTTTTATTCATATATTTAAACTTTCCATTGAATCATAGGAGCTGCCTCTACTCAAGAACAGCTTGCAGTTGCTGCTCAAAATGCCGTAGCGACGATCGTGCAATTGGCAGAAGCCGTGAAATTCGGAGCTGCGAGTTTGGGATCACATAACCCCGAATCCCAAGTCATGTTAATTAATGCTGTGAGGGATGTGGCTGGAGCCCTGTATGACCTCATCCACGCCACAAAATCCGCTGCTGGCAAAGGAACTAATGATCCATCCATGATGACACTTAAAGAATCTGCAAAGGTAAGAACTCAAACCTTTTTTGTCTGACTTGTTCTTCACATTAGGTATGCCCACCTTAATCATTATTATTATTCTCATCTCGATTGTCTTGTCAATTACCTCTACCTTATTGTGATTATATTATCTTAATTATAGCATCGACGTAAAAAAGTAGGTATTACAATATGTAGTAGCTTTCATTTTTTTTGGACAGGTACTTCGTAGATACTGAAATTCGATCATTTTTTCAAATAATCGAAGCTATAGTTTGTATTTGATCAGCACTGGTTTTATCTGACATTAATTAGATTGAAATTTGAAATTGGTTGACTTATCGATAGTACTTACAAAACCATTTTGACTACTCACATATATAATAATAGAATGCAGTAATGATACACAATCTAAGGTTGACATCATTCACGTGAAAACGTAAACCGTGTTTCACGTTTAAATCCGTGATTATTTTCTAGAATTACGGTTACACTGATTTAGTGGATTGGATTTTGATTTCGGTTTCGAGTGCAACTTAATAATGCAATGCAATGGAATTCAATTAAAATCTGAGAGTAATTTATTTACTTTTTTTCGAGTGACAGTGATCTAACCTGTAGGTATTGAATTGTGTACTCATCGGATTATCACTCACACAGATACCGTATTATGAATATATTAAAGCCCTATCAGCTGGTTAGAATTGTTGTCAATGGAATATTGAAATATCTAATTTATAATATTATCTAATCTAACCTAATTGTTATAAAGAGCGCGCTTAAAACTCATGGGGTTATAATATTTTTAATATGGTGTTTGGGTTTTCTTTAATTTACCTGGCTGATTTTAATTTGTAAATCATTTTGAAACTTTGAATTACATTGACGAATTCAGAATTCCTACATTTCTAGCAACTGCGACCTTATTTGCTATGCAGTGCAGCGTAGTGGTAGCCTCTTATTTTTAATTTCAGTTTTGATTTATGTTTTTAATTCTAGTAGTAGTTTATAAATTGATCTTATCATCAAAAACGATGGTCAGATGCCGAGGCAGCTGAAGCGTATAGAGCTTACCGAAGTACAATCCAAGCTAATTAGATAACAGCTAGTTAAGTTTCCAACCAGGTGCTCAAGCCACACCACGATACCTGTGAAGCATAAAAATTGTGTATGTACTGCAACTAGTAGTAGTAGTTTTCTCTAAACAAATAGGCTCTGCTTTCTAATTTGCCAATTTTCTAATCATGTATTTTGCCTATGGATATTAAAATATATATTCGAAAACCGAAGAGTACTGTAGGCTGAAATTCTGAAATGAAAATAGAAACAAAGTTTATAGTATGTGCTGCTACACAAGATTAATAAGTTAGTAGGTAATTATTGTTAATTGTAATTAATGTAAGAAAAACTTGCCTGAGCGACAGAGTTAGTGATAGAATGTTATGTTGTGTGTGGAGGAGGAGATCGCGATGGAGGTAGATGATGAGGTGGAGTTGTTACGCATGGAGGGCATGGAGGAGGACTTAGGTTGGTTCGCTTCCGATCACGACGAAGACGACTTGATCCTCCAACTTTGCACCGTTGACGTTGATGTCGACGTTGATGCCACGGACTCGGGCACCTCACAGTTGTTTTAGTCATTGTAGTAATTATGCAAATCAGTCACAAATCAGAATTGAAACTCAAACTCATCCTCAGTCAAATTACATAGTTACGCAAAATAATGATGACCTACTGCAATTAAGTATTTCCCCTCCTTATTCTAATTCTGTACATACTCCTTAATTTTACGTACCTATTTAATTTTGATTTTGAGCAATATTGATTATTGTACACACTACATACATATCGAATCGACATATGATATCAATTTAATTAGTATTGCTTGCGATTATGATGTAATTATTAAGTGCAGAATATTGTCATTGTAGAAATATATTGATGCCAGATAGCTAAGGCAGCTTATAAAGAATTATTAGTAGGAATTAGTGTAGGCAAATCCTTGTAGGCAATTATTATAGTTACAATTATGTTCTTTTCCTTATGATGTCTTGTATTAATTTATTCGGCTGCTATTAAAATAGTGTCCATCATTTCTCGATCCTCGTTTGATTACTTAAGTAATTACCTCGTGTTATGCTTCCACTTCCACGCTGTACAGACTAAGCTGGCGTTCTTTCATGTAATTACTCGTCAAACTCAAAACTTTGACCTGAATAATTTTTCGGACACATTTTCATGCTTACTTTTTTCTTGACAATTTTATCAAGTGATTGTTTTAAAAAAAGGGTAGACAATTCGAAATTTTATTTCATACGAGTCTGGGACTCTTTGAATAATTATGTATAATTGACTCGTACATGCATATAAATCCCAATGTGTTTTCACATTTATTTCTTATTATTAACAAAGAAAATCATATCAGCCAAGTTTTGGCATTTTGTTTTAATGAATCTGTAATAACAGTAAATATCGATATGCAGATAATTTTAAGACTATTATATGTAGTTAGACAGGCTAGCAAATTACTGTTTCAGTCTCCGCACACTCCCACTTCCCATTTCTAAATTAGTTACCTGCTTTCGTTATTATTATTATTATTACTGCCTATTATTGTAGCTGATTTATTTCTGTTAGGTACGCATAGAAAAACTAGTTATGGTTCTGGTTTTGATTCTATGTTTCTGATTATGTCTACATCGAATCCATGTCATTATATTATGTATACAAGACCTATAATTATAAGTATGAATTGATTTTTTTTTGTTTCGTTTCATGGTCTTTAGCCTACACAAATAAATTACGGTGTGATCGAAAAATGTAAAAAAAAACTTTTACTCTGTAATTACGTACGGCATTAATTGATGACGAATGAATTGACTTAATTGATGACGATGACCAGTTTGTAATTTTTTGAAAATTTTGATTCCGATTTCGATCATGAAATTTAAATACTTACCTATCTAATTATCATACATTTTATATTATCGATATTTTTTCATACGACTACCTGTACACTATATTGATGTGATATAAATTTATAGGAGCCCAAAAAAGTGAAGGTAAGAAACCTTCATTTGATTCCATGTATAAAACCAAAGCTCGATTGCGATTTCGGTTTGTCCCTGTATTTGCATTACTGTTATATTCTATTTTTTAGTTCATTTCACTGTCGTCGTTTCCTTTTCATCTTTTTCTGTAGTATTATAATGAGTTTTTTGTAATGTAGTTAAACGTAGTCTTGATTTCTTATCTAGTCTCACTCGTGTGTCGTGTGACACTTTCGATTTGAATTTGGAGTTCCTTTAGTCGTTCATAGTCTGTTAATATTTTCTTGATTTCGTCTTACAATCTGAATTTCAATTGTGTAGTGGCAATTGTAATTTGCACTGTAGTGAGTAGTTTGTACATATATTATTATTAAATGAGCAAAAGTAGTTTGGAGAACAGTTAGTTAAGGCATAATTAATTTCAATAATCGTAATCGTCTTCATCTACCTACCTGTACATGAACTGGTTGAGTTTGATTTTGAAATTTAAACAAATTACTTGCGTAATATTGACTTGACGTTGATGGTTGATGTTGTGGAGTCCGTGGCATCGTTTCGTTCGTCTTTATCTAACCGAATCTCTCACCAAAAATCATAATCATTATCGTCATTACTAAATTACTACTAATTACTATTAGTTTTCGATTACCTATGTCGTTATGTACCTACCGTAGACTGGAGTTTGAATTTGCACTTCGCACAGAGTTGGCAGTGCAAGGGCTGCGATATCGGTTTTGATATTATTATATATAATATAATATTTGTCTGTATTATGTGATTACTGTTCAGTTTAACAGTTAAAGTCATTCGACTCATGACTTGTAATAATAATTATAATTTAGTAAGTGTTTGAGAGTTAATTAACCCGAGACAGTTAGATATTTGCTTAGTATTACGTAATTATGTGTCAATACAGAATACCTACTGATTCATGTCGACATTTTGTTAACTTAATGTGTGTTCAGTTTTTATTTGGGTTTACTTATTAACGAATTAATAGCAATCATAAAATAGTTCTGTTGTGTTAATTTTATTGCACAATCTACTGTTTAGTCCATGTATAGTTTCGAAGGTTGATGGGTATGTTTGTGAATTGACTGGTCTTGAATTGATTAATGCTACAAGTTTGTTTGAATTGAATCGTTACATTGATTGTACCTGAACTAAATTAATCAACTGGCTGATCGCTATTTCAGATTATGGTCACAAATGTGACTTCCTTGTTGAAGACGGTGAAGGCTGTGGAAGATGAACATACTAGAGGAACCAGGGCGTTGGAAGCAACGATCGAGGCCATTGCGCAAGAAGTTCGGGTGAGTAGAATAATTATGCACTGAATTAATTACTTATATACATAATAATTGCTGAAAATAATAATTACTGAAAAACTGAAAAAATTCAGTCTGCGTAATTTACTGGTTTTGATTTTTCTGAAGGCTTTTGACTCCCCTGAAGTCCCACGAGGTCGAGTGATAACTCCGGAAGAATTGGTTCGAGCCACAAAGCCAGTGACAATGGCAACGGCTAAAGCCGTCGCAGCCGGTTCCAGTTGTCGCCAGGATGATGTCATAGTGGCGGCCAATGTGGGGAGGAAAGCAATTTCGGATCTGTTGACGGCCTGCAAATCAGCAGCGTATGCTGTGGAGGGCGAAATGAGGGATCGACTCCTCGTTGCCTCCCGACAAGTTGCCCTTCATTATAGAGAATTGCTTCAATTCGTCCTCCATGCTGTTCTCCATCCAGGCACCGATGTTAAACCTCAACTCACTCAGTGCTCACGAGAAATTGCCACGTCGGTCACTGAATTGGTTGCTGTCGGCCAACTCATGAAAGGTACTTTTTAAAACAATTCAACTAATTCCCACACAACAGAATGCTACGTAATCTAAGTTGTTGATTTGATACGTCACAAAAACTGAAATTCTCAGCGGTTTGTTCCTTGCACTGCACTACGGTGAAAATTCATTTTTACTGACAGAGTCCACTAACTAGTTTTTTTTGTATGGAATATATAGAAATTGATTGGGAACAGTAAAAAAAATTACTATACCTATAGTGTATGGAAAGTACCTGATATTCCTCTGAATGACGTGATGACATATAAGTTAACTTAAAGTTGTTTTCCCTAATTGCGTTCTTACTAGTTTCATTAATTGGTGTAAGAAAAGTTTCTCCAAGTAACTAATATTTTCAACACTTTTAGTTATCGCCAGTAGAAAGAAATATTGAATTTGTTTTACCTAGATTAGTTCCGCGTTATTAGATCTTCATCGTTGTTTGACTTGCAAGACATTGTTTAATTGTTTAGGTGCAAGGTGACTCTACTGTAGCATGTTTGTAGAAATAGAAATGAGAAACACGCGGTAGCGCCTGAATGTAATTAATTAAAGAACTTGTGTCATCAATCCGAATTTTATTACACGAGATTGGGATGGTATTAGAATAGAAGTATTGACATTGACGGTTTGTATGTTTTTCTTGTTAATGAATTGACACGTGTCTGACTAAAATAATTAAATGTTTGTCTCACTTTGTGTTCCATTCACCTACCCCAACCCAACCAACCAACCAAAGTTGTTCACAGTCAGATGTATTCAAATCCATTGCTTGGTCATGCACTCCGATCTCATACGCACAGCTCGAGCCAAAGACAAGGTTCGTTCACCGGCCAGATGACTGACCCTTTGACCTCTTCATTACTTCAAGCATTATTAAACAGTTCAAATTCTCAAAGCAAAACACTTTTTTGCTCACTTTTATTCACCATAGTCTGCCTTGGCCTTGATTGATTTATTTCTCCATCTTTTTTATCCTTTTCTGTTATCTGCATTTCGTGTTGTTGTTATCATTGTCATGTACTGTCAGCTGTGGCTGTTATAGTTATGTCTCAAATTTCAATCTTTATCGGAATGCTTGCAATTTATTTTTTGAAAAAAGTTTGAAAAGGTGTCCCTCTGTTGTACATTTACCAAAATACTTAAAAGCCAAAAACTCTTCGATTTTATAGTAGGTACCTAGCTTCCCATTTTGCTTTCAGTAAGTTGCTAATTGCTTAATATGTACCTACTTCTTTATGATCAGCTTGATTGTTTTGTGTTCTATTTTGTTTTGTTATTGTTTTTCTGGTTTCGGACATTACAGACTTGGGTTTGATTTGATATTTGGTTCTGATTTTAGTATGTCTACTTTTAGTTGGTAGATTTTTGGAATAAGAAATTCTAATTACATAGATTTAGCATGCTGAAATGAAAATACCATTAACATTGTTGAGCCTTGAGACAACATTTAATTTACTTCATTTGATTTTGCTGACTAACTGATTGCGATTGCAAGTTGCAAGTTGCAAAGTAATCCCTGCGTGTTCTATTAAGATGTTTTGTACTCTAATTTTAAGCATTCGAACGTTTCACCGTACAATACATTTCCGTATTTTTTAAACGATTAATCATTTAGCTACTATTCCTGGTTTTGGTTTCCATTTTATTTTGCTGGTGGCACGAGTTACTTGCATTATTAAGTAGTTTAGTTTTACATTCTATGATTTCAGTTTAAATTTAAAAATTTAAGCGAGAGAATGCAATGGAAATGTGAATTTAATTGATTTGGTTTGGTTGGTTTGCCATTGCTTCTGACGCTAGGTTCCGAGTATGAAGATCCAGACGATCCAACAGTCATTGCTGAAAACGAATTATTGGGAGCTGCCAACTCAATTGACGCAGCTGCCAAGAAATTGGAAAAATTGAGACCTCGTCGTTCTATTCGTGTGAGTATTTTCTACTGTCATTTGGATTTATATTTATTTATGCAACTGCATTTGTACATACTGGAAGACGGCAAGAGACCTCAAGGGTGTTAGTCGTCGGCTTACGGACTATGCGAAGGAATGAAGAAACTAGGAAAATACTAACAACTGACAACCGCTACTGACCACCACTGTAAGATATGTTTGATATTCTTGGTTGTTAATTTTAATTTCAACCAGATTTCAAACATATTATTAGAGTGGGACGGTCATCAACAAATAAAACAAAAGATAACGCAAAAAACAAGACCAACGATACTTTGACCATTCAGCAGCTAAGCTTCTTGGATCATGATGATGATAGTCTCTCCCTGATGTTTTTGAGAAAAGATTGTGCATTTACTTACTTATGTATTATTATTGTTTTTCCACATTGATACATAGGAAGCGGATGAGAGTCTTAATTTCGACGAAATGATCCTGGAAGCTGCAAAATCCATTGCTGCGGCCACTTCCGCTTTGGTCAAGGCTGCATCAGCTGCACAAAGAGAATTGGTGGACAGTGGACGAGTGAGCCGGAAGCCAGCAATGGACTCTGATGATGGGCAGTGGTCAGATGGTCTCGTCTCAGCGGCTCAGATGGTTGCAGCTGCCACCCACAGTTTAGTGGAGGCTGCCAATTCTCTTGTACAAGGACATGCTACGGAAGAAAAACTGATTTCGGCTGCAAAGCAGGTGGCTTCTTCCACTGCTCAACTCTTGGTCGCTTGCAAAGTCAAGGCATCACCTGATAGCGATTCAACGCGACGACTTCAGGTTCGATTTATACTTATTCGTATTTTCGTATAATTAGAATTTCAGTTTTTATCTGCATGGTGCATAATTATAATAACTAAAACGCATTAAATGCTGACTACAGGCGGCTGGAAATGCGGTGAAGCGAGCTACGGACAATCTTGTCCGAGCTGCTCAGCAAGCCCTGGCACAAGATGAGGAACGTCAATTGGTTCTGAACACAAGGATGGTGGGTGGAATCGCGCAAGAAATCGATGCCAGATCCCACGTTCTTCGAATCGAGAGAGAATTGGAGGAAGCACGTTCGAAACTAGCTGCCATTCGTAAAGCTAAATATCAGGAGAGAACAGGTGGAACGGCTGGATTTGCTGATGACTCGGACGTTGATATCGACACAGGGCATGAAACTTCCAGGCATGGCTTCCAATTTTTACATAATCACAATAATATTAATTCAAATCATAATCATGTGCTTCATTACTAAAGAAATTACTACCATGACCATTTAATATGTAATTATAATCATCTATCAGACTTGAGAGTGTGGAAAGTAAACAGAGTAATGGGTGTATTTCATAATGATAATGATAGTGTTGATTATGTATCTTTGTCTACTTTGACTAATGTGTGGTTGAATAATAATGATTAATGTAGATTGGACAGCCTTCTAGAGTCATCTGCGGAAAGGGTGAACATAGCTACAAATTCCTTTAACATTATGCGCCAACAACAACAACATCAACAGCAGAGCCAACAACAGTCCAGTCAATACAATATTCCACCAAACTACCAGCCCCAACTATATCCAAATTCCTCGACCCCTGTCAAGCCCTCCATTTCTCCCAAACCATCCCCGGCTTCTATAATTGATCGTGATCGGAAATTCAATAATTCCTCTCCCTCTCAGTACAGTACTATTTCCAATGAATCCTCCATTGGCTACCAGCAACCACATCAAATCATCACCCCACCCCCACCCCAACGTTCCTTCCAGCAAAGTTTTAATGCCAACAAGAATAATTTTGAGCCACAAGAAGACTTGTACGCACGTCCTCGACAACCAGATCAGTACTATTCAGCGTCCTCAACCACCTTCGGTGGAGGAAGTGGTCCCGCCAAGAAAACCTTCATGAAACCCAGTGAGTTTTATACCGATAAAAGTCAGCAGGTGGTGACGGGTGCGGCGATCAAAGGAGGTCATCCGGTACTCCCTACACCTGCAAGCAATAGCTTTGGTAAACCTTACCGACTTCCCCAACCCCTTCAGCAACAACACCAAGTGCAAAGATCCAGTGGGGATGATCGACAGCACGAAGACTATCATGAGGAGTACTCCCACTACGACTCTGGTCCCGTATCTTCCGAAGAAGTCTATGAGACCACCACACCCGATGGAGGCGTCTCACTTAAAAGGATTTTCACCAAACAACAAACCTCCACCACACGAAATGTGGTGAGTTCCACGCGCAAAGTTATTCAGAAACACGAAGGCTCTAACTAGGGAAGAAAACAAAATTTATTAATCATTATTTCAAATTTTAAATGTAACTAAAACAAAGTCTAAGCGGTTTGAAAAAGTCTGATAAGATTTATTCACTCATACTCACACCATACTGACACAGAAAAATCCGTTAAAATATTAACTAGCAGCAACTGGTATACATTAATACAGATTCGGAAACGCGAAACTGTAGTCACATAAGTAATACAATAAATTGTGAACAAATTACAATTAATAAAAAGTGTAAATTATCGAGATTCTATAATATTTAGTATTTTAAAAAAACTCAAACAAACTTTAGTCCTACTGACTTGTTTTATCAGTATTGTATTGTATAACGTTGTAATATTTGCTCTTTACTTTCGTTCTCACCTCACGCTTTGTCGAGGTGCTGAGCTAGACTTTCACAGAAATAAAAATGATACATAACGCGAAATCAAAGATTCGAAATGAACGCAGAAAATACGACAATATTATATATACTACCTATATTAGTCAATAATTAATTATATTCTTGAAAAACTTGGGAATAGTGAAAACTATTGAAATTACAATGAACGCGATCCAAGGAAAAGAGTTGTTGCTTCGTTAGTAACTAAACAAATAATTAAATTGCCTTTCATCGCAGCCTTGACTCGACTTGAATGTACACACGCAGACAAAAAACAAAGTAAATGTTGAGAAATTTTAAAGAAACTTAATGCTATAATTAATTAATCTTGGGATCTTCCAGTTATCCAATTCCAGCCTGCTGCCTGTATGTATGTTCGTAACGAATTGAACGAATTCTTAATTACCAGATAATTATTGTCGTATTGTAATAGTTGTATAGCTACTGTCTACATAATTCTCGTCATTATCATTTATGTAATGCATGCAGCACATATGTGAATCAAAATCGAAATGATGCTACTGTACTCAGTAATTACCATTTGCAATGATTAAAATTACCTATATTATGCTGTTAATGGGCAATTACAATGCTACACTATTACGAAAGCTGTGCACAAAATAATACAGTAAGTAAAATAATACTGTAGTAGTTACATGAGTACTACTAAGTTGAGACAACCATGCCATCGAGAAGCTCTCAAGCTTGAAAATTGAAAATTGGAAGAACACTCGTATTCCCCCAGAAAGTAAAATAATTCGGGGAACTTCGAATTCCTATAATGTCCTGCCAATCTACAAATTACAAATAGAAGATTATAATTAATTATAATTACAACAATTCTATTATTACAAAAAGTAGTGCTAGATTTTACGTAAAGTATTCACTCAAATTTCTGTTGTACTAATTATTAGTAATAATTATGACTCAACTACCCTCAACAGTGTGCTACACCCAGACTTTTACTATTTAATTTTTTCCCGTCTATCAGTATGACACCGTACTTACATAATATTTATTATATGAAAACTAATATTTACCCATAACTTTATTGCTATTGCTTGTTATGTCATTGCATTTTGGGAATTTTGCAACTGTGAAATTTTGAAAAAAGATCAAATTAGAGTGTACGGGATCTACGATACGAATTTACGGACTTTTTGCATAGCATTGCATTGTACTGCATTTCAAATTGCATGCTTCTAAAATTACATTTACGATTTAAAAGAATTTTTACTTCCTTACTCAATGAATTAAGTACGTAATCGTATGCAAATGATTCGAATCTAGAATCTATTTATGTAATGTAGTTGATTAGATAAAAGAGTTTGGAATGCAGATAATTGCATAATTAATGAACTAATTATAATTATAGATGTTATATTGTACTAAGTACTTTATAATTGAAAAAAGGATTTACTCTGAAGTATCCTTGTGCCATACGAACCATATCAAAGAGTGGAAATTTATGTACATGGTCAAAAGAAACTTGTTGAATTTAATGAGTGTAGCATAACATACATTAATCATACATTAATTACTTATATATTACATACATTAATTATTTTATTCAATTATATTGCATTTATTGTCATGTTGCGTGCTTTATTTAATTCCCATGGATTGTTGTTGACCTGTTAGATCTTAGATCTGAACAGGACACCGCAGAGGGCCAATTATATTGTGGGTCTATGACTATGACTTTTCAACTACCTAGGTATGTATTTTCCGTAAGGCACCATGTTAAAATTGAAAAGTTACAATTAATTAATACTTATAGAGAAATGTAATGCTTATGTTACTAAGCACTAAAAAATCCATATTTAACTACATATAACTATTTTAATTTTTCTCGTTTCTGTAATAAATTATGATTGCAATGTTAACTAGTAGGTAGTGATTAGTCTTTTACTAGTTTTACTTCTAAATCTTATTACTCTGCAATGCTGTAGTACAATAATTGATAATAATTACATAATGATTAATTAGAATTATACTATATTACCATTATATTATATTACTAGAGGTAGTGTACGTGTAAGTTATCTGGTAGAAGTAGCCATAGTCTAGTATTAGTAGTAACGGAATTTTAACAAACTATTAATTAGTACTAGATTATTAGTAGTTATTTTGACGTAGTACCTATACTCGTAGTTATGATTGCGTAGTCCAAGTGAAAAGGAAGGAATTGGCAAGCCATGCGAAACAGAAACCAATGAGGTGCTTTGAAGTTTTTAAAATAATAATTAATTAGATGAAATGATGAAAATTATGTTCTTGATAGTCATTGTCATTGTCGTCATGCAAGGAAGTGCAATTATGAGTACCAAACCAAAACAATTTATATAGACCAGTTATCGAGACTAATATAATATTAACTATGAAATGATGATTATTATTATATAGTCAAACATACAACCCTGTGGATTCCTATTTACCTAATCCTAAGCGTTTGTATTTAAAAAAAATTATTCAGAGGATGTACTTTTTCAGAAATTGTTAATAAGAAACTATATACTTAACTCCAGAAATACCTTGTTGTCCTTACGTAAATAGTTATGTAGATTATACTAATCATTACAAACAATTAAGTTTTTTTTGACGAACGTTCTGCTTCGGATCTGATTCTCATTCTTCCGATTGATTTGAATTTTGGATTGCATATTGTTTCTTTTAATAATCCAGGTATAGAAAGGTGAAGTAAATTGTTAATTACGCAAGCAAGTGGACAGGACACTAAATTTCCAGTTTTTAATTAAATTATTTCTACAAATAATATGCTATTTGTTATTATTAATAATAGTTATATGATTATTGAGTAAATTGTTGAACTACCATAACCATTGTGTACAATACTATTTTGATGGAATGCATTACGTCAAATTAAAATACCCAATTATTAGTTATGTAGATTTGCATAGTTACTTTTTGAATTAAGAGTTATCGTATTGTGAAAGGAATATACTTATCGTATACATATAGCTGATCCTGATGCTGAAAGTCTTGTTAGTTGTACATAAATTCAAAGGCTTGATTTACTTTTACGTGTCGTTAGTAAATTCGATTTCGTTAGGTATTTAATTATTCATTAATTGACTTGTTCTGATGGAAATGTGGACTAGACCTTGGTATGCTAGTTAGTAGCACTGAAGATAGGTCCACTAGCTTCAGAGTTGAAGAAAATATAGAGCGAAAGCAAGTGTCAACGTCGTGTGTCGTTAACTTAATTTAAGAGTTGAAATAATAATTAATATTAATTACTACGAATGCCAAGCCAAGCCAATGGCCATGATGCCTAAATCGTAAATCTTAGGTTACGGTTATTATGCTCACTTTATTATGTTGTTACCCGAGCTTTAGTTCACCTCACACATTGTAATTATATGCATACAGTATTCCGTATTGTATCACATTATAATTATGAGTACCATTACAATGATTATGATTATTATTTGAATATATTATTATTATGAACAAGAATAAAACTATGAGTACTTGCTTCAGGATTTGGATTTTCTTTCTCGGCTTTTTGCTTTATTTCAGCTGGGTATGCTGATCTGAACGAAAAATGCGATTTTAATTGAATAAGAGTTTAAAAACACACTGCATAAGATGTCTTGAGTAAATGGCAAGTCAGCGAAGAGCTTGCAGTAATTATTTTATTGAATTCAGTTTGTCAATACACTAAACACCCTTTTCGTTGGTTCCCTGTGTGATGTGTGTAGGTAATTAATTTAAAAATTGATATTACTGGAATAGGTCTACCTATTATCAATTAATTTTAAATTTTGGTAGTTCATAAATACAAGTTACACTTACAACAATAAAATTACAATGGAACATTTGACGGTATAGCTCAGCATACAGAGAGTAGTGACTCAGTAAAAACATCGTCTTTAGTCTTCGTCAGTAATGTCAGTTCTTCATTTCATCACTGTCTGTTGTAATGGCATACGTACTGATTTATTGGGCTGGGTTTGGCTTTGTTAAATGCATCGACGAACTGGATTGGAAACGGAAACGGAATCGGAACTGTGATTAATATAATTCCAGATCAGAGTTAGGAGTGAACCTTCTCAGTAACACTTTCCGCGCTCAGAATTTTTTCCAAAGTACCAGCTTTGTACATGGACACTGTGTCAGACCCTCCTCCGATGCACTTGCCATCGACGAAGACTCGAGGAACAGTGCGAGCTCCAGTTAGATCCCCAAGAGCATCTTGAACCTGCGGTCCCTGAGGATGCTTATTTAACTCCACCACTGTGTACTTCTGTCCGATTTTGTCAAACACTTCTTTCGCATCATAGCAATACGGACAAGTCGTTTTTGAAAAAATCACCACCCGGTCTTGATTGATTAGCTGAGTAATGCTACTCTTCACTTGCAAAGCATCCGATGCAGCACCGGCTCCAATACCACTGTCACTTCTACTCATTTCCTTGCCTTTATTTAGGTTTTGGCTAGCGGAGTTTCCCATACAAGAGCAACAGCTACCAATTTTCTTCTCCTTTCCGATTGAGTATCGGTTCCAGGACAAACCACAAAACAAATCCGTTTGCTTTGGTATCGAGTTTCGAGTTGAGAACACGTAGCTCAAGTGATCTGAATACACCATAAACCATAAATGAACAAACGAATATTAGATTACTAGCGATTATTAGAGTTGAACACAAAATTGCATTCGAATTAATTTCATTCCAAAAGTAAAGATTAAATTAGCGTAAGGTTTAAGTTATGACTGTTATGAGCTGTTTGGTCAATTTAATTTTTGTTATTAGTTTTTACAGATGGTCAATGATAGGGAATACTTTTGAATTTGAAACAAAACAAATACCAATGACCAAATTAACATAAAATAATACAGCACATGCACGATAATAAAGTCAAAAACAATTTCAGATAGCCCAAAATTACGTGCGCATAAATCCAAAATCCAAAATCGGACAAAATCAAAAACAAAATTTGAATATTTAACCTTTTAAATTCTTACCTACCAACCTTCAGTTTTCTAAACTTATTTCGAATTTCGAGTGCTACTATTTTATAAATAATAATTATCTTTTCTCTTTTTACCAGTTTCTTTGACCAAAAATTCAATATCTGAAGTTCAGCAGAATCAATGTAGTGTGAGACGTGGAATGAGACTGGAGGACTCTTGCACGGGACACAGGACTGAATCCACTGAAGTCTGAAAAGAAAAAAATAAGAGTGACTGAAAACTGAATGACTAAGAAGAAAACAGGAATTCAAGCAAAAGCGCTTAAAAGAGTAGGCAACGAGCGCGGTTATGCATGAACAGCTGTAGCTGAGTCCGACGGAGCGAAGAGCGAAGAGCGAACGCGAACGTTAGTAACAGAGTAACAGAGAAGACAGAGATTATCAGCAAGTGCAGTAACAAATTGCAATTCGTTTGTGCATTCAAGATGTAATATCTAATTACAACCAAAAAATCGAATCTTTGTCGTCATTGGCAAGGCGAAGGAACGGTAACTTTAATTGCACAAGCTTACCACTACACTGGTCTGGGACTGTTATTGCGATTTGCAATTCGCACCTAACTAATTATAATTTTTGTTTGTTTCTTTCGTTCTCATTCTCTTTCATTCAACAATTAAAAACACGTGGGTATTGTCTCAAGCAAAAACAATAAATGATAAAGTTGTGTCATTTCATTATGTTGCATGTAATCGTTATCTATTTGATTTAATCTTTATCGAACCCAGTCTTTACTGTTTACACGAACTTATTGATAGATGATAGATAAAGGTAAGGGATGTTGGTTATCATAATAATCATTATTTGTTATTATTTACGATTGACGATTAAACAAATATTGCTTAGTTGTTAATTAACTTGGCTTTCCTTTTCGACTCACTGACTGTACTTTCAGTCTCTGTCTGTGTGGCTGCACGCTTTTAAGTTAGCTATTAACTGTCATCTTGCCAATATCGATCATTATAAGTTTTGTCTAATGTCCTCGTTGCATATCAATGTCAATAATGTTTTCTTGTGGTTTCAATTAAGCTTGATCCATGTACCAGTGCCAGTGATGATTGCAAGGGTTACAATGTTGATTGTCATGGTCAAGGGAGAAGTTGTCTTTGTGCAAACCGACTGGGTTTGAAGTGGACTAACGAGGAAATGTTAGGGAATATTTGGCTGACCGCAACCAGCAACTAAAATAATTACTAACGACTGAAGTGAATGCTAATTGCGTTAGGTAGTTGCTGATTATCACTGTGAATTACTGTCTGACATTGACCTTTGGCTGTGGACAATTTAGGTAACTTGGCTATTTTTATTTACTACCTACTGTTGTCAGTGACAAATTATCGTTTCTATGCGTAATGAAAATAGTTATTGTCATTGTTATTAATGAATGAATTGTTTGAAATGGAGATGTTACACAACATCAAATGTTTTGTTATTATTCAATTAATCCTAGTCGTAGAACTAATGATTATGTGCTCTAGCTCTTTCCTGGTTGTTGAACAGGTGATATTATAGTGGAAGTGGATTGTACGGATGATCTTTGTAGACGATTCGTTACAATCCCCAATCCCCTAATCATAATCTCGCTATAAAGCAATACTCTAGCTCAATTATGATAAACAATAAATGGATCATGGCCACAGTCGTCACATTGCGGTTTATTTTATTTTTGTGGTGTGGCTTTGAACCTTTCAAATAACTCAAATTCATAGTATGTGTGTGCGTTTCGATTGAATGTGGCTTGAATCGTCAACTCATCGTCAAATTCAATTTCAAATATTTGTACAGTAATGCATGATAGTTTATAACATTCGGATTTGAGCCTTTTGTAACCAGTTTGTGATATCAAATTTCAGCGTCAGGTTACCAGTGTAAAGTGCTCGAAGTCGTTAATGAAAAGCAAGATGAGTTTCGAGAGGAATCAAAAGACTATTTTAATCTGCTTCGTTTGGAGTACGTTATTGTGTTCAAGTACAACTTTGGCGTGGACAAGTTACCAATCCGGAGATTATGATGACGACCATGTGGATTTTACCGATATGGGATCCTACAATCATGGATTTCAGAAGAATGTTCAGAGAAAAAATTCGTTTGGACCTCCAGGAGGACTAGAAGGTACATTTTAGATTCAGGAATTGATAAATTTAGTTTCGAAAATGTATTTGGGAATAAATTTGTATTGTAACCGAAGAATTCAGTATATTTTTATTTCCAATTTTGTTGATTATTGTATTTGTGAATGTAGAGGAAACCGTTAAGGTTACAAGATACAAATATGAAAGCTCTGATCCATCGTTTGATGAACTGGAAGGAAGTCTGTCTACAAAAGTGAAGATGTCAAATCATCATCATGATCGTCGGTTGGACTCGTTGGATAATTCAGGTCTAAAAACTATTGAGATAATCGAATCGTCGAAGAAGTATCAAACAATTCAGCCTTCTGTTGCCAGCCTCAATGATTCGACGTCTATGAAATTCTTGAAAAGAATTGTGGCTTCCCTTTTAAGGCAGATGAATGTTCGGGTGAGTCTTACCCAAATCTTTTAAATTCAAGTTACATTATTTGTAGCCTAGAATAGTATCTGAATATATGAACAAAATTATTTATCAGTGATTTTACAGATTATTTTGTTATTTTTAATCCGTCAGAGTCATGTCTTTGGCCCAGGTGAAGCGATTACTATTGACCTACAAGCGGAAATCTCGCATGCCAATTTCATGACATTAAACAAGTTTGTAAGTGACGAGAACGTGGATGGAGCTCAGTACTTGACTCAGGTGGACGTTATTCTTAGTAATATGCTCCACGTCGTCACTGCTCCCTTGACCCCAAACTTTTTCGAAACTCTCAAGGATGGCCTCCAATCCTTGTTTACGGCGTTCATTACTCCCAAGTCGATTATCATAGTTTCAATTATGTCGCTCTTCGTTTTCATGGTGTCTGTGATTGCCTGGAGAATCCGGTACACACGCAGTGTCTACCAAATGGTGTGGTACGGATTCATCATTGTTTTCCTCGTCAGCTGTGTATGGACATTTATTGCCATGTACGAGGATTCGAAAGCAAAGAATTATACGCGTATGATGCAAACTCAGGAAGTACCCAGCGACTGTGAATTCGATAGGATGGGAATTTGGGATTCCATG
>JAAXYX010000528.1:0-36597 GCA_036851915.1 Ptenothrix huangshanensis | reverse complement strand
CAATTCAATGACATTCCCATTTCATTTATGTACCCATCAACTCTGATATTTTTTAATCCGATCGCCAATCGTGTGCTCCTAATACATCAACATGTGCGGTGCTTGTGCTCGGTTTCCTTGCGGCTGTTGCCTAGCGATGTCCTCTACATAGGTAGGTAGGTAGGTAGGTATGTGAGTTGGACTCCTTGTGCGTACGACGATGCTTGACAAGGACATTGTAGGAGGAAGTGTAGAATTAGCCTTTCATACCTTGTCTTCTTCTCCGCCCTGGTCTGTCAGTCCTAGTTTTGTTTATACTAGTGAAGTCCGGGGAGACGGAAGACCTTCAGACAGACAGAGGGGAAGCAAAAGGAATGGAATGAGTGACAGGTCGGTTGTTAGTTGTTGGTTTCGTTTTGTTTCCTTTCGTTTCTTTCCCAAAGTGGCCGCACAGTGATATCTGTAGGACTATTGATATCCACGTTACTTTTCCCTTCCTATGTACATCGGTATACATACATATAGTGTGTGTAGGTCTCTAGGTATTTACACTGTAGCGATTAGGAACGAGTTTGGTGGACGTGAGCGTTAGCCTTAATGTAAATGGTAATCGTGTCAGGAGTTCGTTCGTTGCGTCTGCATTTGCTGGCTTAAAGTATGGGGATACAGACTATAGAGTACTTTATATATGTAGAGTGATATGTAGTTGAGCAGTAAGTGGGGTAAATAAGGAAGAGCGGATGTGTGATTTGAGGAAGGAAGATAAATAAAAATAAAGGAAGCTGTCTAGTGAAGGGAAAGGATAAGTGTGAATCAGAAAGTCTGTCATTTCACTTCCAGTTGTCAGCAATGATAGTTTGACGGGTGGGTGTCAAAAAGGACAAGTAGCCGAGGATCCTTCCTCTCCCTCAGTTTCCCCAGTCAGTCTGTGCTGTGACTTTTGTTGGGGAGGAATAATCTTCACACATTTTTTGCCTGCTTAGGTTTTTCTTTCTCTTTTCGCAGTGTAAGATCCTACGACCAGGAAAAGAGTAGTGTTTTCCCAAAGCCTACATGTATCATACATCAGGACGGGTTAATCATATGTAGGTATATATATGTAGTAGTAAGGGAAAAAGTAAACGTTGATCATGTCATAGATCTTGTAGGAATGTACCTACTTATTTATATAGACGAGCAGACGAGTAGCTAGCACATTGATCGGTAAAACGATGCATTTAGCCTGGTTGGATGGAAGTATCCATTGAAGAGAAGTTGTCTCATGTTTGTTGAGACTGTGGATGTGGATGTTCGATTGGGGATTTCGGTGCACATAAGTGAGCTGGTGAAGCAAATTTGCAGTTGATATCATCCTCATGTCTCGGACTGTTATAACACGATGACATAACGGAGCGTAATGTCTGGCTCTCCAGAGAGTGTACTGGAGACAGAGGTATATGAGAAACATGAGGTGACGGTTGATGGTTGCTGGGTCATGTACATGTACAGATAGATTGCTAAGTAAGTAGGTGGTGGAGACCCACCTAGCTGCGAGGTGACTCCTTCGCCTGCGATTCCGATGCTGATGCTGATTCTGATTCGGAGAAGGGACTAGGGATAATGCGTGTTACCTCTAGGATAGAGTAGGGATATACATTTGGATACATAGGAAGCTGCAGATTGTCAAGATACTTTCAATCTGTCTCACTATGAATGTCATGTTTTCCTTCAGCTCACTTTCGAGGCAGGCCGAAGCAGGCATTTGAAGGATTCGTAGTTGAGATGAGTAGGTTTGCTTTGCTTTGCTTTGGTTTGGTTGATCTTGGTCTTGGTCTTGGTCTTTCTTGATGTTCGGTTCGGTTTATCTGCTGTACAGATAGTCGACGACATAAGATGAGTAGTTAAACTGCAAAAGAGGAGAATTGTAAAGAAGGAGAGGGACAAGAAAGTAATAGGAGCATAAAAATCTAGGGAAGCATGCACAACGTGCTCACCTCGTAATTCTCTCCCTTCGTACATTTGCTACCATTCGTATTCCGTATGACACAAGATGCAAGTTACTACTATGTTGAGCAAACTTCGCTACTTACTTGCGTGTCGAAGTCGATTTTTTCCATGCACATGTTCACTCATGAATATCTGTCTTGTCTTTTTTTATTTTGACTGGTTCGAATGGTGCTGGTACTTGTAGTAGTTTGTTCGGGCTCTGGTGCTGGTACGGGTTTTGGGATGCTCGGTTCGGTTTGTTCTTCCACTCTCGCCTTCCTCCCTCTGTGTATTCGGTTCTCTTCATCTCTCCGAATCCGTTTGACTTGATTCAGTTCTGCTGTATTTTCCTTTCCATCTTCATCCATTGCATTGGTTTTTATTCGTTTTGCTTGAAAACTATTCAAAATGCTTGCGTATGTGTTTGATTAGGACACAGATGATACTCTCAATGATGGCACATGAACAGGATAAAAAGAATCGACTAACAATCTTTAGTGCAGGGCTGGCTAAATGTATTCTGTTCCGCTTGGTACCTTCAGCTAAGCTCCGACTTTGACTTCCATTTCAACTTTCTTTCTGTCTGCCTGCATACCACTACGGGCTTCTGGTTCTGGTTTAGGTCAGATAGACAATTTCCTTGCAGTCGTAGTCGTATTCGCACTCTTGCTCATATTCGCATTCTCAAAGGATGACATGGTACACAGATACACAGTTACATAGACACACACACACATACACATACACACTCTCTCCCTCGTGTAGTCTTTTCGTCACATTTGTATTTTATTTTTTTTATCTTCCACCAAAGATCTGCCCAAGTTTTACAGCTACTCTACCGTCATATCATCTGCAATATATTAGTATTGTATCCAGGAGTGTGCATGTATTACCATGTGAATCCTTGACTTGAACTAATAATATTCATTTCTGATTTCTTTTTTTCCTTATGTCATTGTCAACTCAGCGTCCATCGTTCAAGGCTCAAATGGACTCCAGCCTACGATCAAAATTGAAAATCCCAGTAGCTACTATTGTAATAGCTACACCCCTCCTGGTCCAGACCATTCGGTTCTTATGGGATCCGGCACTTACAGTAAGTTATATTAAATCTAAAACATTCCACACTTTCCGGAGTTTTGGGGCGAGAGATTAAATTGGCAGATTGAGATTGGTGGACGGTAAAGGGGATGGAGATGAGGATATGCATGTGCATGTACATAGGTAGGTACATGTGGATGGGGATGGAGATGGCGACGGGATAAATGGGAATGTTGATAGTGAAGCTGGTGACGGATTGGATGTTTTTCTCATATTTTTCTCATGCTGGTTTATCAGGCCCATTGGCGCTGCCTCGAAGTTTACCTAGTCCACAAACTGAACATAGAAGTAAGAGGCGAAGACTGAGTTCTGAAGATGACCCTTTGGATGTTGGAGGGGGAAGGGATAAAAGTAATGAAGTAGCCTACTACGGTCAAAGCCCAGCATCCTTATCCAGTCAAGCCAGTTGGCACTCCGAAGTTGATCACGGTAAGAAAGTAGTCGGATAGTACTCAGTTTCAGTGCATTTAAACATACCTAAAGAGCTATACAATCAAATGCCTGGTTGTCACCTGTGCAACAAATTATATTTTCACAAAATGTATTGATGCATGTAGCTTTATTTCAGCTGTTTCTGTTTGCTTTTCGATTTCGTGACATCTACTTGTTTTTTTCCATTTTCATTTAAATGCATGGTCTTTAATATAATCTAAGTTTATTACTATTACCTGCCGTAGAAAAATATTTAAAAATAACAATTCAATGTCAAGGTAGTATTAGTGCTTATCTACAACGGGAATTGCATTTGGCATAAAACTTCTTGCTAGTAAGGTGAAGCGGTAAAACTTTGTGTGTGGAGGGAATAGTTGAACTGAAATCGGCGTACATACTTACGTAGTAAGGTTTGCAGTTTTTGCAGTGTCAAAGCTACTTAGGTAGTTTTTATTGGTCTTTTTGTAGGGGCTTTGTAATGGTGTGGTGTACTATGGGTTGTTAAAATTATTAATTGATCGATAAATTAATTAGGGCTTGATTTCAACTGTCGCTCTCTTACTACGTACTAAGTACAACTTTCTGGGGAATACTAACGGTAACGGCTCGTTGGTTCACATCTGTCAATCTTAATCCTGTGCACATTATAATTATTAAGCTTCCACTTGCATTCGTTGGATATCTTTAATTGATTAATAAGAAGTTGTGATCGAAGTTAGTGAATAGTAGATGCATGGTGTTGTAACTGTCAAGATTGAATTTGTAGGGTCTCATACCCGACATCACCCATCCAGTCATCAAAACAATCTGACAAGTAATCATCATCACAACCATATTAACACCAGCAATAGTAATGGTAACAGTGGTGGTCACCACCACTCGCATCACCCACAGCATCCTGGACACCACCACGGACACCCGCAGCAGAAAACGCAGGCTGGTAACTGTAATTCGCTGATGAAACAGAACCGAGGGAATCACAACGGCGGTCCACGTGAGTCTAATCCTTGTCCTTGCCCCTCAAATGTCAAATTAAGCCCTTCGGAATTATTGGGACTGCTACATACTAGTAGTAGGAAGCACAAAGTGGTATATTTCGGTAACCTCTAATTACAGTCTTCGAAATTGAGTATTGAATTGTGGGATAAAGGCTTTGTACAGGTATGTGTGTTAGGTGCATTTACTCTTTGGCAGCTACACTGGTAGCAGATTTGACGGTTTGGTATTACATAATGAGCAATAAAGTTAGTGTAAGACCGAAGATAAGATGAATAATAATTAGTCAATGATAGTCATTTTCAGAATGTTGAATACTGAAGTTTCATTTCGGGATTATTAGTTTTGAGTTTTTCAGCGATGTAGTCAGGGTTTTAAGTAGGCTCCATTTCTAATCTAATCTAAGCAGGCTGTAGATATGGTTGAAACATCAATTTTGTATCAGTGAAGCATGATTTTGTTGCTTGAATTTTCCTATTCTTGTGAAAAGATGTTATCTATTATGTTTGTGGATGTATTTTAGCGATATTTTAAAAGTATTAATTGACCTTTAGCTATCAAAAGTTGTATGTTAACGTTATCGAATTTTGATGTGTTTTTTTACCTTGAGTGTTTTTGTGTGCGCTTTTCTGTATTGGAGTAACGACTTGTATCGAGAACGATTGTTGATGTGACCGTAAATATTTTCACTACGAGTTGTGATGATTGTTTTTGAGATTAATAATGATGAACATGAACATTGTTTAACCCTTGTGCCCTTTAATGCTGAAAGTATCTATGAGTTGTATATGATTAATATTATTCAATGTTGTGACTCTATTTCTGGGATAACAACAATTCATGGGTAATGCGGGTGTCATTTAGAAACAACCCAGTTTAATATGTAAATCTAATATTTGTTTTGCTATTGCACATGTTCCCAGGTCTAAATCAACATACAACGGTTACCACGCTTGGTTCAAGTAGCCTGACAGGCGGTAGCACTGGCCCATCGTATTACCACACGGATAGTCATGAGCACCATGGCAGTCCTGCCAAGTACCATGAGAATGGCCACGATACTTTCTCGGACTTTGTCACCCTGGTCTGTCAAGAAGCACAGAGTACTGGCGGCCAGGTACTCTACTATGTAACGACTCCAAACTCATTCACCTCTTTCTTAGCCTTTGTTCAGTTCTCAACGTGTTTCACTTAGCAATCCTCAACTTGTTCACTCAGGATGATGATGGCGATGTTCCATTCGTAACTTGTATTTGTAACTTTTCTTTTGTACCGCATTAAATATATGAACTTACTAAGTTAGAAGTTACGGACTATACTCGTTGTAATCGTTAGATTCGTAAAGAACCTACAAGTAATCATTAGGTGTTCACTACCTCGTCTCTCATCGCTCTCATCTCATCCAAGAATTCCCACCGAAAATTGTATTGTTGTAGTGCAGAATAATTACAATGCGGTGAGTGTAATGAGAGGCGCCGATCTTTGTGTGGTGAACACCTCTTTTGGGTTAAAGGTTTAGGAAGATTAGTAATTAGTCGAGATCTGATTCATATTGTAATTTTGGTGCATACATTTTGGTTTATTGCGCTAGATTTTGTTGTCTGTTTTAAAACTAAAATTTAAACTCCAGGGGATGAGGCATTAAAATAGATTTTGCATTTTATAATGCACTTGTTATTTATTTTCATATATATACCTCTCTAAGCACTGTTCTCCTCTCTATTTAAAAGTAATTTTATTCCAAAATTTTTTATTGAGTAAAAACCCATGGCTTGAAATGGAAGAGTTACGCAATTACTGTACTACCTCGTCTTGGAACAAGTTGGGTGTAATTTGAGAGCATTACTAATGTGGTGATGTGATGATAGTAGATTGTAGAAAAGATTTAACTTACCTACTTCATAGAACGCTTTCTTATAGAACCAAATAGAGCATCACGTTATAGCAAAGAAACGTGTATCAAAGATGTGCTAGTGATGGCGTGTTCTTCATTTTAGTGACTATTGTTATGAAATTTCATATCAATAATAGTGGAGTAGTTTTTAGTCTAGGTTGTGCAAAAAAAACAAACTTTAGTTTCGGTTTGATTGATTTTTAAATAGGGGTTTTGTGGAATTTAGAAAACTGTGTGTCTATCGTTGGAATTTAGAATTTTTGTTGAGTGAAAATTATAGCTAAAGGTTTGATATTGCTGTGATTTTTCAGGGAGGAAATGCGCGTGTGAGTAGCAAATTATCCGCTTACTACAGTAGCTCAATGCTTCCACCTCCACCGCCACCACCAGCAGCTCCAATGGCAAGACCGGTGACAATTATACGGTCTACTGATATGGGTGGTAGTGGACTTGGAGCTTCACCGCCAGCATCCAATACACCCCCTCTTACCAGTAGTGATTCGAATAGTGCAGCTCGGGAATCTCGGGGTCCTCTTAGTCCAAACTCACAAGGAAATGACCCATCTCCTACCCCTCGCTCCACTTTCCCAGTGTCCAGAGATTACTCACTCAGTCATCTTCATTCTCAGTCCTCTGGGCAGGTAAGAAGAATTGATAGGAATTAATTTGATTTTTAGGATTTCGAAAGACAGCATTCTAAACGTCAAGTTTCATGCAAATAAATAACGTACTAAAATACATTTTTTCATCTCTGTTTTAGCTATTCAGTTACAACAATATTAATCCTGTAAGTGGAATGTCAGGAGTCATCAGTCCAACGAATCTCAGTTTATTCCCTTCAAGCACGAATTCAGGTTCACGGAATCCTGGATCAAGGTCAACTCCATTACCTAGATGGAATGCACCATTTATAAGTTTAGACGAGAACATTGACTATACAATGGTCTCACCGTTGATGCCTGGACCGGCTGAGCCCAACACGGCCACTCTTATCGACGATGGTGAGAATATTTAAAGAACATTAAAGGCTTGTATGACACATGTCATTTTTAATTCGTTTCATTTGGTTCATTTCGCAGAAATGCATTTTCCTTATTTTCGTTTTTGTTTCTTTGTGTAATATTTTAAATGAATTTTTAAATTAGTATTCTAACATTAAGTGTGGCTCAAA
Organism: Ptenothrix huangshanensis; assembly: GCA_036851915.1. Taxonomy (NCBI): domain Eukaryota; kingdom Metazoa; phylum Arthropoda; class Collembola; order Symphypleona; family Dicyrtomidae; genus Ptenothrix; species Ptenothrix huangshanensis. Next base: position 29,059 of record JAAXYX010000528.1, on the reverse strand, counting down.
TATTATACCCTAAATCGCCTTTGATAGCGGGTAAAAGTTTCCCCGCGTAATCTCAAAAACTAAATAGGTACCTGCAAGCAAAACTTATTTACCTACCCGAAAGATCTGTCGGGGCAATGTGCAATGTTCAAAGATGCCAACCCTACACTTTGCTATTTTCTTTCTATCTAAGCATTAAACCCTGCGTTGAAAGTGTATCGTAATTGTTGCATGTTACCCCAATTGTTTGTTGGACATAAATTCAGAAAGAGGGAAGTACACTGAGAGTAGCTATTTGATATAATTATAGCCTATTATACGAAAGTTTATAAATGAATCCGCAAAAAATTTGGGTTCAAATTGTACATTTTTATGTAGGTACCATTCTGTGGAGTAATTATTTAGTTGTTGAGATTACCGTGCCTATACCGGGACTAAGACGAATGCGGGAAGGTTTTACCAAGAGTTACATTTTTTGGCTTGATTGAATGCTTGAGCTTCACGAAAGTATTACACCGCACCATGACGTGCACGCTGCTGTCTTTGTCCTTTCCATTGTGTTTATTTTCCATATAGGAATCTAGCTAGTTACCTGCGTATGCATACTATATAGATGTTTGACTGAATTTCTTTTTCCTGGCTGCAGTTCAAAACCCACCGTCCCAGTTTCATGCCCTATTAATCCATTTTGTTGGTCAGTTAATTCGAAGCTAATGTTGCTAATCATTGCATGCCCATATTTGAAACATCAGGAAGTAACTATTTAATTCCTTTGTAGCTCGCAAAGTTATCTTAGACCAGGACTTAATACATTTCTACTATTGTATACATACATATATGTATGCTACCAAAGCCTAGAAAAGATGTGTTTTACTGGGTGACAATATCAGAAATGAAGTTGTCTCTGCTGCCATTGATTACAGTCCATCTTTTTTTTTGTCGGTCCTAATTATAACGCTTAATTAATGCAACCCGCTCCGCTTAGTGTTCTGTTCTAGTGTGCGCTAAATACTACTAAATATAATTTTCATGTATTATTTTTTAATTTACTCTCGTTTTTAGTGTGAACTTGAAGCCCGCATTTGCTGTGAATCATCAACGATCCTAACTAACAAAATTAAATGAAAATTGAAATAATTATTTTTTAGCAGCTGTAAGTGCTCGACCTTCTCTAAAATCAAAGCTGTAAGTAATACTGAGTCTGATTTTCGATCCTTTCATCTAAAAAATAACCATTGTAAATACCTATGTATTGAAAAATCATTAGGGGATGTAATTGCGTGTTAATTACTATGTTTGTTATACTTTTCTCTCCCTTTATAATTGAGTACTGATTTGTTTTTGAAATTGTAGTTCTTTGCCCTTTGATTTGGTGTACTCCCTTATTCTTTATGATTTTTTTGTTTTATACGGAATTATGCACGTTGAGTGGTTTTAATTACTACTGGTGGTATTCATGATTGTTTCTACGCATTACATGTAGTTCATATAATTTAATGAATTTTAAAGCGATAATTAGATTTTATTAGCCAAGAATTAATTATGACAGCGGTTTGAGCAAACGCATTGAACGTAATGATGAATACCGCTAGTGTTTATTTATCTGGTGCCAAAATCGGGAAGCGAGATAATAAGTACCGCTAATATGTGTATTGCCTTTTAACCTGTCGTTTTTTGAAGTTTAGTTACTGTATACTTTATATGTTCCAAAAGTCTATGATGGGTGTGACGAATATAAAATGATAATTGTAAAATATGATCTGATTTATGGAAGGAAGTTTGGATGATTATCATAATTACATGTGCGATTTTTGTACAGAGAGGTACTTCAGTGTGGTTGTGCATGGGAGTGAAGGACTGGATGATGGAAACGGCGGAGGAAATCAGGGTATGGAGAGTACACACTCGGGAAGTGGAACAAACTCGTCATCCCCTGTCCAGCAACAACAGCAACCGACAACGCCGCCAAGAATGACATCAACGCCCAATGGAGCGTCCCAACAGATTCCTTCCTCGACGGCTCAGAAAACGTAATCTAAAACACATAAGGAACGAAGGATATATCCCCAAATCAAAAACGTTGTGAAGTTGGAAGACAAAAAAATAATTCAGCAAAAATAGCCAAAAATTATACTTTACTGTTCACAAATCTACTTAAAACTACATTTGCGTACTTATTATGTTCAGCACATATACAACGTAGCTATAAAACGTGAATTGTCATCTCAAGTAACATTTCGATGCACCCCTATTTCCGAATCTCACTTTCTAATGTAGTCCTTACTCTACTTATAACCAATCTCAAGAAAAGAAAAGGATAAATGTATTGAATCCTTGAAGCAAGAAAAACTTTCTCGGAGGTCATGCGTCTCTACAGCTATACATAAAATACACTATATTCCTGATGACGTTTTTCATGTATAAAACAATGACCATATTTGTGTTATTTTACCATTCGTATTAGTTTTTTAATCTTTCCGTCATTCTGCATATCTTGTGCACTTCTATGATTAATGATTATGATTACATGCAGTACAGTACAGGACCGGAGAAAACGGGCGAAATATTCGAAAAAATTGATACAAAATAAGACAGGAAATTCAAGATTACCTGAGTAAAGTTCTCAGAATTTTTTAACACTTATCTAGTTGGTCGATGATGCGTACTACAAAGCCGATTGGAAATATGATTACTCACCAAAAAACTATTTGAGAGAACTAGAGTACTTGAGAATGAAGACAGCCAAATAACTTAGCTTTCAGAATCAGATTAATAATGTTATAAAATAGTAAACTCTCCATACATGAGCAATAACGTAATAATTGATAATGTAATGTACCAGTTTATAGAAATATATGTACACTACTATTGCTAGAGTCAAAAGTTTAATGATACGGCCTACAAATCTAAATCGACGTTTGATAAATATATAAATATATATATATATTAATTATACTCAAAATAACTAACAGCGTTGACATCCGCCAAATTTTGATTTACTAATTGCTTACACAAGAGTAAGTTAGAAAAAAACTTGAAGATTCGAACCAAGACAAGTGCATTTTCAAGAATTAGTAAAATTAGGGAATATACAAAACTCAGTTTAGTATCTATTTTCTATATTGTACTCAAAATTTACTGAATTCCTTCATTTTTTAAACACGTTCAAAACTATGTGTAACGTATCTCTTGATTCGTACAGACATTGTCCTATAAACGTAAAAATTACTATTATCTTCAGAAAAATTGAAAAGTTGAGTATGAGATACTTTCTAGCAATACTAAATAGCAATAGTACTTATCAGTGTAAATTCGTTAACTAGTTCTGAACAACAGCTCACTCTGTATGTTAAAAGTAATATAATATAATATGAATTTAGTACTAGTTGTAACTAAAAATATTGTCAATATACATATATACTATTTACGAGTATGGAACCGATTGATGTGGAGACATCAGAGACATGATATTCAGTTGTTCCAAAAAAGAGGAAAGTGATTAACTTTAAACCAGATTTCCGTCTTAAGGTATGATTACAAATCGCAATAAAAACTGCACTTACAAATACTTTACTTACATATATAACTATTATATATAAACACTATAAACAAATATGATAAAAATAGCTCATGAGTTATTTAGGCCTATCTTACAATTACGTTAAGTGTACATAATAAATTTTAAAAATATCTATTTAAAAATTACATTACGTAACAGCTTGCACTAATATGTAGTGTTGACGTTAACATATAAAGAGAAACAGGAAAAAGCAATATACAATACAATTGTGACCATGACTATTGTGCTTATAATTAGACTACATTTAATGGTAGTTAGTAAATTGAGTACGAACTCAAGTGAGAGTAAGAATAGTTTGCAGTTATTACTTCTTCTTTTACTCATTTTAGGTAATACAAACGTAATTAAGAACTAATATTATTACAACAATGTTATCTAATTCTATTACACTTACGTACCATTGTTAATGTAAATTGTTAAGTTGATCGAAAGAGAAATGGTAAATGAAAAAGTGGAGAAACCAAGTCAAGGAAAATACTTGGTATTTTACCGATGTGTTTAATGGTTAGGTAGAATGTAGAATGAGTCGTTTACACCAGACAATTTTCAACATTTTTATGGTCGACTGCATTGCTTCAAATTTGCGCTCGCTGTACTACTGGATAAAAAAGTTGCAGGCTCTGGTTGCAAAATCTAGGGACTTGAAAACAAAATGGAAAATCTAGCTTTTCTATGAATTTATTTGGAATGGAATGATCATTCAGTGTCAAAAGCCCCTTTCATCAAATTCTTTTTGCGTGGGATTCCACACGAGGTCTCTTTTGCTGTCCGCCTCTCTTTGTCTGTCTCTATAACTTCATTCAAAGTATTTTGTTAATGGTTAATGTGATTAGGAATCTTCAGTGTCCTTTGCAGGACCTACGAAAGTAATTCTGTAGTTAGGTATCAATGCCAAGTGGTTCATTCAGCCAGTTAATATGTTAATATATTATACGTGTAGCTAATGAATAACGTAGCTAGCAGTTGATCTTGATTTGGTTTAGGAGAAAGTATTACACCAGCAGTGATCAAGCGATTTTGAAAATTCAATACACCCTACAAATTTGATCGGAACTATTGTTATTCCTGTATAATGAATGGTGTGAACAATGTGCTACATTCTAATTACTCTCTTTGCGACATTTCGTATGTACTTATTTCTGTAATTAAACTTCTTTTTTGGTAAAGAACCTTCAAATTCAGCGCAATAGGTAATTCTAGGGAGTAGTAAAATTGTGTAGTACAATCAATTATTGTCATGTAAGTTGCAATAATTATGATTCTAATCGAAAAAGTCCTTGCGTTTTTTTGTATGACGTACCTTTGTTAGAAAAATAGTAGTGGATGAAATTATTTGATTATTATGTGAACTTAGAGCTTTCTGAAAGAGATTGTGGGCTCCTGAAAAAGTTGTTTTTGTTTATAAGAAATTCATTGTAGTTTGAAGTCAGTCTTTTTACAAGTTAGGAAGTTTATAATACACAAGAATCAATTTTAATTTAGGACTACCTAACATCAGTTGATCTTTTATGTTCAATGGGCCCTTATTGTGTAATTTTGACTTAGAACAATGAATCATACCATCAATTTAAAATCTCGGTCTGAAGGGAACTTTAATTAGTAATAATTTGTTATCGCATAGTAGTAACAATACATAATATGAATTAATATCGTTATTGTGATCGCATCAATTTAATTCTTTGTTTAAATAGTTGTGCTAATTATATTTACGTTCTGTGAAACTTTGCTAAAGATGGCTTTCAAAAAAAGCATTTTCTAGCATATAATATTATTATTAATTTTATTTGATGTTAGTTATCCCTGAGCAATTAAGGATTGTAGGTATTCAATTGAAACCCAGTTGGAATCAAATGATTAAACTGACCTGAATCAAGTTTTACTCTAGTTGTTGGAATAATAAGTATGATTCAAATAATTACATAATAATTGTTGTTACGTAATTTACTTTGTGCAAAACTTCCATCAGTTCGTTGTAGAACGAACACCAAAAAATCAGACAGTCGTAAGTTGTGCAACATCTCGGAACACTACAGTTGAATCACCCGTCAATAAACGTTGAATTGAATTCACGTTGACACCGCGATTTCACAGTAGACAGTATATCTGTATATCACCTCCGATATAATAACACTGTGTTGTATGTACATGTTGGCTTGCAATAATTGATCAGTGATTCTACTTTTAGTTTTCTCTAATGTTCTACATTTGGTAAAAACTGCCGAATGCTGTTAATTTTCATTTTCAATTTGTTGGCATTTGACAAATCAGAATACTTGTCTACAATGTGATTATCAAAATTCATATTATTAGATTAGCAAGCAAGAGCAAGATCTAATGTTTTTTATTGATGACAAAATTTTATTACAACAACTTGACGTTTTTTTGCTTTGATAATGACTGGGTGGAAATCGCTGTTGTTCAATAGTAACACTGTCGTTGTTTATACATAGGTGGCAAGGTGTGTGGTTATAGAAGAATAGTTATATTAATTAATTGTACATAAATACCGAATTATGTTGCAGTTTAATTGAATAATGAACACGGGATGAACTGAAATCCAAAGCACGGTGTCAAATCATTCTCTTCCTAAACCGTAATCTGATTTCGTCAAACGACGTGGAATGCATACAACTACATAATGCCTAAGGAGGATTTAAATAGGGAATAAAAACTTGAAGGAAATGTATTTACATTACACATGTATTACATTAAATTATTATAGCTACTGAATTTCATGAACAGCTACTAATATGTAATTATATGTCCTCTTCAATTATCAATCAGATTGACGATTTTGATAAATAATAATAATAATTTTCAATCCTCATCTGACTTTGTTAATAAAATTCAAACATTTCCTCATTCGAAATATGTATGACGAAACTTGTTAAGAAAAAACGCTTATGTATATGTAGTCTGAAAATTTTGGAACCTCCGGAGAGTATTAAGATCATGCATTTTATGATATTTGTACGAAATCTGATCCCTGTTTGGATTTGGATATTAAATGACGGCGACAAGAGTAACGCCATGTATAAAGCTCCGTATCTTTTGTGCAGAGTGTGTTTGACAACATGATTGTTTGCATCACTGAGAACCGTATGTGATAGAATCTAGTTATGAGTTAATGTTGAATTTGGATAATGTGTAAAGAAACGAATCGAAGCTAAAGTACTTTTAGTTATGTATTGCGCTAAAGTAATTACATGTTAACCGCGTTTTGTTAGTCATGAATCTGAAACTTGAATATTGATTAGCACTTAATTTCGACATAACGCAAAACATCCACCTGACGATGCCGCATATTGTTGTATGTAATTGTAGTTGTCCAACAATTAGTATATCTGTATCCACATATAAACTATAGTTTAATAACTTTGTCGTGACAAATCCAATCTTAATCACATCTACATCCGGAAAGTTGGTAGATGAAGTACTGATTGCAGTACAGGATTAAGTTTTAAATGAGTTTTTCACATGGACATGTCATACTGTATAATTTTGGATTTGGATTCAAACTTTTCCCATTCAGATGATGATATCAGATTAGATAATGAACACTGGTTTTGCAATATAACAATATAGTAATTATATAATAACACTTACCTATGTTATTTAATACAGCTAGTTCCTGCGTTAATGAAAAGTTTTCTGTAATACCCGCTTTACGAGTTCGTTTGCGAGTCCACATAATTATAAAAAATACATAATCCCAACAGCAAGCAGAAAGAACATATTACAGATTGTGAAAGCAATTGTTACAATTTCGTCGATGAGTCACATTAAAGGTGCGTATTTTATATAAAACCTTAGTTTGTAAATTTTAAACATATACTAATATTACAATGTAAATTGTCTTGTCTTTTGTCATTGTTCACAATAATCAATGACTGACTTCACTCAACAATGGTTCGTTATAATATGAACAACGTTGAAAGAAAGGAAGTATAATTAGAAGGAAGGAAGAAAGGAAGAGATATAGATATAGATAGAAAGTGAATTTAATTTGTTGTAGAAGTCTATCGAAGTATGAGTATATAATAATTATATAATCAATTAATTAATTATATCTATACATTCATATGTTGCTGTTGTAATTTAAGATGTACACTTTTGTCATACTTTATTCACACACGTTATAATTAACCGTAGTCATCTCATATAATAAATTATGTAATGTACTTTTTTTACGCCTGGGCAATGAAATGGTCACTATTTAATTATAATTATAGTGACGAACATGATTTTACTTTATTTACTTAGACGTTGGCACATTATGATTTTGTGATTGGGACTTGTTTGTAAATACTGCACGGCACGGTCCATGATTGATTTTAGTTTGTTTTTCAGATGGCAGTGATTTTTTTTGGTTTTCAGATAGTTGGTTTTGTTTTGTTACGTATGTTATATGATGATGATGCTGCGTTATGAAATAATATAATTATTATACATTGCATTATATTGTATTGCATTGTACTGTATTGTATTGTATTGTACCGGTTCGTTGTTGGTTGGTTCGGTGAGATGCAAAACGAAGTTGGAAATCGATAAAGGATTGAAGGTGTTCAATTATTCCTATTTTTAAATAATAACTTGACTCAGTTTTTGACAGAGCTTTATATAGATAGCATATATGGAATTTAATGTTGCTCACTCTTGATTGGATGTTAGAATCGCTCCAGAAAATAAATTTAATGTAGGTAATTGTAATAAAATAAAATCAATGATACAGAAAAGCAATACAGTATGATACTATAATATATGATGCAAACAAATATATTGTACTATTATAGAGTAACATTATACTAAAGTAAAGTGTAGTAGGTTTACATAATTATACATTTAATTATTATGTGTAGTTTGTCAGAGAACTACACAAAAATGATAAGATAAACAACAAGTATACATGGTGTGACACAAACTATTTCAAAATAATGCCACCAGTTTGTATTACGAGAAATAGCTAATTACATATAACAAATAATAATTATGCAAGTATAATAACTGACTACCGAGGGATTAGCAATACAAAGTGAATTTACAGTTTATTAGCGTACTCTCATATATAATTACTTACATACTGCTACACATATTTGAAAAAAACGTACATATGATGGGATGATTGTTGTAACCTCCAATCAATGATTTAAAAAAAACGAAGGAGCTCGCAAGATTTTGTACCAAAGCCAAATCGAGCAAGTTAGTTGTGAGACCAGAGATCCTGATTATGTTATGTCATGATAATTGATTATGTTAAAGTAGTAAATATACAAATGAATTGTATTAATTACATTACATATTACATTACATTAAACTATTATTATTCTAATATCTATACTATATCTCAAAACTTTAACGTCTTACGTAATGATATACATAGCGAAACTCGAAGGAAAATGAAAGAATGAGTTGATTTTACTGTTCTACTCTAATTACATATTACATAAGAGAAGAAAATTGACGGTCATCGCAATGACAAGTAATGATCACAGTAATGATTAATGATACGGAGTAAATATTATATTGCAGACAAATGAGCATAGTTATTTATAAGAAAGTGAAATAATAATAATAATATAATTCATAATCTCGTCAGTCTCTGTTTTAGTTTCTCCTCAATTTTGTACGCACGAGTAGCAAAAAAAGAACAAGCTGTTTTTAGAATTTTAGTTGTTATCAAGCACATAATAGTGTAATTATACATCTTATAATTGAATTTATTTATTTGTAGAATATTGTTTAAATACCTAATTACAATTACATACACGAATTTGGTATTTGTAAATTATTCGTAGCAAAATAAAGTATTTCCTAGTTTTTAGAAAGAATTCTTTTCCTTGCTTGTGTGTATTTGCTTTCTTTCTTTGGTTTGATTTCAACATATTTTCCCCGATTCGTATCTTCATGGGTGATACACACTGCGAAGAGACCTGCCTACCTTATGATCACATACCTAATTATTTTTACACCTTGTAATTATTCTTGACAGTGAGAGTACAATATGGCATTACAAATTACAACTGCAATTGCATGATATTTTAAGCATGTCCGGAATGCAACGATATGAAACGCAACACAGCAGCAGACAACACCTTGATCATTTAAGTAAATATACCTAACTAATTATCGTTGTTTGGTAGTAATGGAAGCACACGTCTTGTGTATTGAAAAAAAGTCTTACTAGCAGTCTATCACTGCTACGTTTATGAAAGTATTAGGCTGTACGTGGGTAAATAAATTACTTAGGTCCTTCCAATATACGATTGAAGTAACTATGTAGGTACATAGGTAGGAATTAGAATAATGTTTTATACTTATACTGGGTTACTTCATCCATTTGTCACACTGCATTTAGATCAAAGTGGTGAACATTTCTGACAATGGAACAATCCAGCAATTGTGAAGAACTGGTCAGCAGAATCGGAATAATTAATGTCGGTTGGCCTAAGGATAAATCGAAAAAATGCACTTTCGTGTGTTTAATCTCCTTTGCTGCGTTGACCCATAGAGGACGTTTTAACCACTATCAGTCCGATACGCTGTGTCAAATTGGAGGTCACCCTGGTTAGATTGTAGGTAGTAAATTTAGAAATGACTCGGTGCTCAAGCATCTTTTACTACGGCTCAATGATGTGCCAAACAATTTTGATTAAAGATAAATCGAACTCTTTTCGAGATGAACGTTGGTTTCTGTAGGTATTTAATTATCGATGTAACAAAATTATTTGTTTATTGCGTCTCTCGTTTCCTAGTGTGATTGGGCACTTAATTATATAATCGTAATCGTGATTCATGATGTGAACGTACATGACGCAAAACTGTCTGGTCTGGTCCCAAAATCGAAAGCGTGTAATTATTACCCACTAAAAATCATTAGACAGATTACGCTTCGAATAATAAAAAGTAACGGTCTAGGTAATTACTAACTAGATATCCTTAAGCGGGCGGAGATCTTTTTTAGAGTATTTTTTATAACTGCCTGGATCGTTTTTGGTTTGCATTGTAATTATTGTAAATGGTGAGACAAGTTAAGGTTGTTGTTGTTGTGCCTGGTGTGCATAGATTTATGACGGAAACGAAGATTATAGTTTAAAATGCACTGAACGTATGTGCGCGTGGAGTGGAGGTAGAAATACATACGTATGTAGGTACTTTTAATTAATTAAATACCATTTGTAGGAATCGGAAGAACGAGAGAGCACAAACACCTGTAGTGTTATGAGATGAGTAGTGGCCATTATTTGCTTTATTTAAAATAACTTTATTTTGAACCGGAACACTTTCAGTTCTAATCAAAGTTGTAATTGAAGGAAGCCCAGAAGCATCCACATCAACGATTATCTAAAGATCCAAAATATCCAAAACAATTTAAATAACATTGAGCAAATGATCATCGAAGAACTAATGGACATACGTTAATATGACAAATCTAATTTAAGGAAGTTAGCGTTTCATCACAAACACCACATCAAAAAATGTAAACGAAGCACCAAGTGATGCAGTTGAATATTTAAAAAATGATGCAATTATTACAACTGTTATTATAATGTACTTTATAGTTTATATGAATGATTACTGGTTCACGAATGTATGAGGTGATGTTTTCCCCTTTCGGCTCATTTGCACGGAACAAGTGCTGTTTGAGCCGCGTAACTGGGTCAAGTATTAGGTAACTGATAAAGCTATGAGTTGGGAGTTGAAAGTTTGGACTTGACAGTGCAGTATGAGCAAACATAGTCATACAACTATGTATATATGTAATTACTATTAAAATATTACCGTACTCGAGGAAAAAATTCAAATTGTTGTCTACTGTAGTTATCTAACGGAATATGAAATACATAAATAGTAATTATGGCATTACAAATTACTATAATGTAACTTATTACCTTTTAATTACGTAACTATACACTATAGTCATTATGTGCAATAAAGTAGATTAGACGAGCAGTAGTTTAAAGAGAGATTCAAATATAACTTATGCAATAAAATCGTCTTGTGTTTAGGTGGAGAAAATCGGGTTTCAAAATTGTTTACCTTCTCTTCATTTCAGACGGAACAATTGCAACTTTGCAATAGTAATAGGTTAAATGCATACACATAACTAATGACATTTGGTACACTGGCACTGTTCTACATCTGCCCCCTTCTGGCACTGTCAACGACTAACACAAACGATGCAATGACGCATATGATTTTCAAATATTCTACGTCAACGAAAATGTGGTTCTATCAGTTATTTTTCTTGATATGCCGGTTATACACCGGAAAAACTAAACAAAAATCTTTACAAAAGGAAAACCGTATCTAAAGTGCCAAAAAACCTACTCATATTTAGTATAATTATGAACGTAGCTAGGAAGTATCTCACTAGTCAGTTGCATCCCAAACGCAACAAAAACGCCTTATGGGCTGCGAGATGCACTTTCGACGCACTTTAGGAGTACTTTAAATGCATTTTAACTGCGTCCATAATTATACTATTAATACGGGTACATTTTTGGTGTTTTAGATAAACCAGTTATTGCAGTGTTAGAACTTTCTTACACGTGAAGCCATTTATTCCATTTTTGCTGCTAAAGTAATTATATGTATAGAGTGCTCGGTAAGAGTTGACAAAAAGGTGCATGCTAAAAAACGGAGGTGCTTTGATTACAGATTTTGATTTAGTTATTTGTGGAGTCTTGATGTCTGGTTACTCAGGAACTCAGGATAGTAGCCAACCCGACGGATCATCATTTTATCTCATGATCAGAGACTTCACTAATGCACAAATCTCAAAATGTTGCCAACTGCCATATGTGGATATGAATTTATGAAGTTATGTGGATTAGGTATGAATTTCCCAAATTTTGACACATTTTGGGGTGATAGCTCTGACTGTGAATGGATAGCGGGTTGAAAGTATAGCTATTACATTTTTATGTGCAGTTGCTTCTATGCATTTTTTCGCGATCGGCGACTTTAACCTCTACAACACTCTAGAAAGCTCTAGAACACTCCACCTGGACCAGCACCAGCTACCAATCAGCCACCGTGTGACGATTCAATTTAAATTATTTATATAGGTACGTCAATATCAATACTCAGTAAGCGATCTGACAGCAGAGCGGCCGAAGGTCTGACAGAGTTTGAGTTGGAATCTGTAGAGTAAACTAATTTAATTAAACTATTGTTTTTAATAATCGTGACCAAAGTAATAACTTTAATACACTGCTTTAATTTTTCACACAACAATAATTAATTATAGCCTTCTTATGTTAATTTTATTACTTTAGGGAGTGATAAAAAGTTAAAAGCTAGTGATAATTATTGGGCTGGGCTGCAGTACACAAGTATAGTCGACAAAAGTTCGGAAGTTCCTGAGGGTCATTTCATACCCACATGGCAACCCCAACTGGATGCAGGGCTAAGGATTCTCAGGTTAGTATTAAAGAACATTTATTCTCGCCATGCTTCTTTTTTTTACTGGAGCGGCATCTCACAAAATGAAGTTCCTATATGCATAAATAGTGATAAGAATGACAACAATTACATTTTACGGTTCCTAATATAGGTATAGGCATGGATTTTAGATTTAATGAACTTTTAATTTTTCATTAAAAGTCATGCATTCTACTAAATAACATTTTTACATCCACGCAAACCTGCAAAATAGCAACAAATGAATAAAAAAGCAAAGAGCACTTAAAGCAAAGGTGGCGTTTATCTATTATTCCTTTAAAGCACAGTGGCACCATAACGTCATGTTGAAATAGAGATTTTAGGGCTTTCTCTACATTTTGTCTAACCTTAGTCTCTTTACTCATGAGATATATTCTAACGTAAACAGTAAAACCTAAATGTCAGAGATCTGAAACAAATATGTACGGAGTAGAAACTGATTTGTATTTTAACGGTGAATGATGAGGGATCGATAGATTTAAATTACCTGGAAGCATGAGAATTCCCCCTTCGAGTGAGTGCTCAACATTAGGATTTTCATTTTCAGAATGTTTAATTACATGTCCGATGATTTTATTTGCTTATTTATTTTACGTTTTTCTAATATGCAATAGCTGCACAATCCAACCAAATAATGGAGTTAGCACTTTTGTTCTACCTAGTGGGCTAATTACCTAACTTAACTAGTATACTCTGAAAGTGATACTATGAAAGTGTAACTCTGTAACTTCGTGGGTACCACTAATGTAAACGTAACTCAAGGGAAAGTACAAAGAACTACAAATAACTAACATGTAATTGTACATTTATGTAAATATTTTACAGACTATTAGTAAGTAGTCTGTAAAATAGGAAGTGTAACTGAGGATTTGTAATTTTAAAAGTTTTAATAATTTTAAATAGCATTGCACAAAGCACATTGCCTCACACTAATCCTAACCCTATTGGTTTATTGTTTTTCACCTTACCCTCCATGTTATTTTTCGTCGTTTTCAACGCTCAGGAGAGCAATGGAATCTTTGACTTTTGACATTGACGCAGCTACAAATTGAGCAGCCCTCTTTGACTTCGCTTTAATATTTCCAAACTCGTCTTTTGGTCTTGCAGCGTTGGGGCTAGGGACAACCTTTTATTTTGAACGTGTATACCATGTTCTAGCTGGATTATATAAAATATTTGGAATTAAGTTATGGAAATATTGCAGTTATAGTTAATACAGAGTAAATAGTAACTATGTAATTTATACTATAGTTCATACCCAGCAATTTATCAGCAGGAAAGAGATAATTTAGTCACACAAAGTGGTGGTGGAGCATAATAATAAGCACTAAGCAGCGGTAAGTCGGTAAGAGAGTCGCGAGCTGGCTAATTTTGTAATTTTCTGTACACAGACTGACCTGACAGAAACTGATGTGTTTGAATTTGAGTTGAACTGAGCTTGCCTCACGGAATCATATTCAGTGTCCACGTATTTCAAAATTAACAAACTTTCCAAACAATAGTTTGTTGATTTTCAAATTTTCTGATTTCAGAAGAATGCAGGCGGTGCCTTCTCTGAAAATTTAAAAAAAAAATCTTACTTGGGGCTACCTGTAGAGAGCCGAGTAGCAACCAAGAAAGTCTAGTCTAGCTATACCTTGGATAATTTGTTCATCTACCTTATTATGAATCAAAATTTCAAGCTCATATGTTTTTCGAAAAGAGCGTCAAAAGTTATCCGGGGAAGTGATAATACTTCTGTCCAACACTTCTTTGTTTGGCCCACACACATTTTTTAATTGTGAATGTGGAATTGTGGAATTGTGGAAATGAGCGATGTTTTGGAAACTGCACTTTTCCAACTAGCAATCTAGACTGGCATGGTAGTGTCTATGTTAATACATAGGAAAAACGTTTCAAAAATTTGTGTGGGCCAAACAAAAAAGTTTTGGACAAAAGTATTATCACTTTTCTAGATAACTTTTGACGCTCTTTTCGACAACAAATATGAACTTGAAATTCTGATCCATAGTTACGTGCGCACCCCTCGATAGTGTGCATTATGTACCTACATGCAGTTTGAAATTAATGAATACGTAATCGTAATTATTAGCTGAAAAATTCATAATTTGTCACATACCAATTTAGCATGAAATCACTTGCAACAAAAAGCCTCGCATGAAACGCCAGTACGTTGTTTCTGCACTCTTGAAAACTCCCAAAACTTGAAGCTTTGGGAGTGTTGGGAGTGCATCAGGCCTCATCAGGGAGTTTAAAATGTTGGGAGTTTTGAGGGAGCTTTGGGAGTTTACCGCTTCCGGAGGGAGCTTTGAACGCTCCGAGAGTAATATAGAGGCTAATAAAAGCGGGAGAGATGATTAAAATTCTTGCGTCTCGATAAAATTCCACTACCGTTCTTGTCTTGACTTTGACTGTAAATAAAGTTTCGTGTTCAGCTGCAAGAGAATATGAAATTTTCACTTCTTGTCTTGTAATGTTCTGACTCTATATTAGCCTTAAACCAAAGGGAGTTTTCAATTAGCCATCCCTAGAGAAGTACGAATTTCTTTCGATCTTGAAGACTAAACTACCTATGACAAAACAGTGTAGGTTGGTAATACCTAATAATGGCTCTATATGTATTAGTACACGTTTAAGAGTGTATTCACTACTCACAATTTGTTCTGGAATAATTTTGTTACTTATACTTTCTTTTTGTTATTTAGGACGCTGATCATGGAAAGGATGACGGAACTCGTGCTCCATTCCTTCAACCCAAAAGAGACGTAGAAAGAGGAATAAATAATCCCCCAGTTCGATTTGATGTAAGTTCCCGTTTCCCTGCATGGACCATATAACACACTAGAACCATCGCATTCGTGTTTTAATATCACACAGTGAAATCTCGTTATAGCGACACCTCACGAAGAGTGTTTTTGGGCGTTATAGGCATAGGCTGATACTTTCAGTTGCATGGAATAATTTGTAATGAATAAAATCAATCACCCGCGAAACACGGACATGCCCAGAAAACGAGTTAATAAATTGTGCACTTGAAACAAAAAACAAGAGTTAACCTTGTGCACTTAAAGGTAAAATACAAGGAATCTTAAATTAAAATAAGCGGGTTTATACTCAAAAAACGTAGCTAATCCAGTAAAACCAATTTTTAAAGCTATAAAAAAACTTTCAAGGTGTTACCCAAGCACATTGACGGTGACCTTTGTCTGGTCGCATGATTTTGCATGTGCAATTGCAAACCAGACAAAGGTCACCGTCAGTGTGTTTGGGTAACATCTTGAAATGTTGTATTCCTGTAATTGAAGGAGATGGCGATCAACTTGGTGCTACAGTAAATTCGATTTTTGAATATTAATACAGGACTTATTAACACAAGGTACTGTATCATTAATTATTCCTTGTTTACTTGAACAAGCGATTTTCTAAGTAGTATGTATTTATACAATTTCATGCACAGAGATGTTATACCTTGTTTATCGTCTTTACTACTACATCGTCTTGCGGGCTCATAAACAATTGTACCCATCGATCCGCTGGAAATAAAAACAACAATGGAAACACGTAATATTGGAAAGCAATCTATTCTAGCAGCCTCGGAATAAACGTTCCACGTAAATATTTGTTTTCTAATAATTACAATTAATGGGTCTTATGACTCATTATTCTTATGAGGCTTCTTCACGACAGATACAATTTCGTAGATTATTCTGTACGAATAAAAAAAATGATGGCTGACGGAGGGTCCTTGACATAGCTTTTTCAATGAAGTTTTCAATTTCGTTTAGATACTCAAACAAAATATACACGACGTTATAAAGTTTTCATATTGAACGTGAATGCGATTCTGGGAGGTCCAAGATGGGATGGGGAACATATCGTTATAAAAAGTGACGTCATTGGAAAATATTTAGCACGAGAAAGCAAAGGGTTTTTGACGAGGAGGGTACGTTATTGTCGTTAATAAAGGATGTCGGTATAGCGAGATTTCACTGTACAATTTAAATATTAGTAATGCGACACAAATTATGACTTTCCCTTTTCATTACGCAACGATTTTGTATTTTCGTAAATGTCATTTCTGGGCAAATTTTGAGTTTTGAATTACTACTATGAAAAATACGCGCACAAATTCAAAAGCATTTAAGAAAAATATGTAACTTAGAAGCATCTAACAAACACAACAACAACAACATCTCGTTTGTAAAAAAAATGGCAACTATTTTCAGTTTTAAAAATGTCCTGATTTTTGAGGGATTCGTTTAATCTCAGACAAATTATGCACGGGTTATGCGTTTTGTGCTTAGAAGTTTTTAGATGTTTGCATTCTGCAATTTTTGGACTTAAATATTATGTGCTTGAGACTTGACCAGAGAGCAACCACGGGTGTGAAATTGCAATAGGTTTTGTATGTGTTTTAATCGTTTGGGTTCCCTTATTTATTTGTACAAAAATATCGAAATGATTTAACTAATGCTTACAGAAAAGAACTTGGAACTGGAAATTCACCCTTCTTATGCTGTCGCTTTCACTCGTATTGATTTTGTCAGGCAGTTATTTTGTCTTCGACGTTGTTAACAGCAACAAGGCAAACAAGGATACAACATTTGCTGTAGAATTTGAAAAAACATCGATTCCCACTACAATGGTTTCGTCCCACAAAACGCCTGAATATGTGGGTCAAAGCAGTCCAGACGTGCCGGAGACAAGATTTGATGCAAACCTTGATAATTTGCCAAAGATTTCCATCACCACCATTTCGTCACACGACACGACTGAGCAAGTGGATCCAATCAGTCCAGAGTCCTCTCGCCCAGCAAACGTTTCAACGGATTCTCCTGGGGTGTATGCTGCAATTGAAATTCGGGAACCTGAGGATTTTATAGAATTAGAAATAAATAACGATACCACGATACAAGGCACTAAATTCAGCGAAGTCACAAATTTGACAGTAGATGTAAACGTTTTATGTCTTCGTCTTGGAGGAATCGTTCGCGAGCAAAAATGGGACTCACTGCCAATAATCACGCTGCCCAAGGTGAAATATCTTCAAGTACCTCATTCTTCTGAATGCACGATCGCCACATGGTGTCTGAGATGGCATGTGCCGAACCTTGAACACATGTCCATCAGCAACACAGCGTTCAACCTTGACGTCTTCACAGCATTCGTGACTTTCTTGAAAGATCATAAATATAAATTAAAATCAGTATTACTTTCCAAAAATTATTTCTGTAGCGAGTGTCATTTTTCGGATGACTTGAAGGAAGCTGTTGGTATGAAAATTAAAGATTCCGTAAAGACCCAGCAAGACCTTCAATCTTCTCCGTATTATAAAAATATGGCTGGAAGTATTTAAGGTCAGTTTCATGGAATTTGACAAATATTCAGTGATATATTTACATCATGGACATACTAGCAACAGTGTATTGCTTAGTATTTGATAGTAATTAGATAATAATTATAAAGAGCTATACCATAAAGATGAGGTGATGTAGATAGGATATACTTGATAGGTACACATTTTTTATCTAAACATCGAAAATATCTAAACATTTTTATGTGAACGTGAACATGCATGTTAGTAACTAATATTTAAATCTATATTAATTACAACGTTTTAACGAGGTAAATATTTATTTAAAATGCAAAAGCTTCCGGACTCAAACAGAAACCTTCATCAGCCAAGATTCAGAGAATGAATTAAGTAATAGTTAAGTAAAAAGACCATTGATATTAACCGTTTGAATTGTAAAATTACAATAGTTAAATATGCGTATTATCTGGTTATATAATTATTCTCGTAGTAGTAATTAGATCTGTATTGTTAATATCTGCATAACATTATATGATATTTAGTTCGCTATTTTTTATTTTTACGCGTAGCCTCATCTGTTGTTAAGCTTCATCTCATCAACAGGGCCTGTCACATTTCCTAATTTTTAAATCCAAATTTTCTGCTTTTGTCATCTTCCTGGTATTTCATGTTTTAAGGCACAATTTCCTGATTTTTCCTTAAATTTTGGATTCGGCCCGAATTTCTTGAGGTTTTTAATTAATATTCCTGGTTACAAAAACTTGTATACATTGGTTTGGTTTGCTGAAGATTTCTATACTTTTAGAATTTTTTAGTTTTTCGAACCTTACACAAATTGTACACTATTCTGAACAAAAATTAGTGCCCGAAATTTCCTGAGCTTTCCTGAAATTTCCAGATTTAGCCCAAATTTTCTGACTCTCCTAATTTTTCGGAATTTTCCCAATTTTTGGCTTCGCAACATGCATTGAGATTTTTACAATGAAAACTGCGTTTCCTGGTTCATCCTGAAATTCCTACTGGACAGGCCCTACTCATCAAGGTGACTAGACGGTGGCGTTTATCCCCGTCAAGCCACCTTGTGATATCATACATACATGCATAGCGCAGCATCTCTCATCATTTTTTGCGCCGAAGCTCGAGATGCAGCGCGATGATTGTATGTATGCCTATTCTCACATTTCATTTTATTTCAAGACTGTCTTTTTTGATCTTTCTACAGTTTAAATTCTCACTAATTTTGGTGGTATTTTATTTCTCATTGGCGTGAAAATAAATCTTAATTTCCGTCTTAATAGTATACCTAGTAGTGTAGTTTTATATGTTAAACCAATAACTTTTAACGTAGATATACTCCGTTATACTGTATAGAAAGTTCCTAATGATTTGTATTCTATTTAAGCACCTTTACCAGGTGTGTATATATGTATTTATATAATTGAATGACCAAGGATATTTCACTAATTTTTGACATTGACTGTAACAAAAAAGCGTAATACAAAGGGGTTGTAAGGGCTGATGCCATGTATCGACCAGAAGAATAAATAAATAAATAAATAAATAAATAAATAAATAAATAAATATATATTCTATTTAAGTCATCAAACCATTTAATTGTAAGTTTATTTAATTTTAGGAAGTTACATTCTCTATATCTTTACACGTATGTATTAGTGGTATTTGATTACTCTAAACAAAATTAGTATCTGTATTTTTATAATTCTTTATTATAATAATGTAATTACGTTGATACTCAAACTTAATACTAGTGGTACCAATCGAAGAATGACACATCGCCAAATTGGTTTAAATAGAAACTTTAATAAAGTAAAATTAATCAATAAATGTTTGAAATTCGGTTAAAAACCTGTGTACGTTAAACGTTTTAAAGTAGAATTCATGTTTTTGTATGTTCTTCGTGTAAAAATTTGTAACTCATTAAAAAAGAAGGGGCGAAGCCGTTGAGTTTGTTTTATATCCTTTTCATAAATAAAAATATATTTCACATTCTTCATGATTGATGTTTTGGCACAGTATGCTACTAGAGTAAGAGTAAGATTGTTAGATTTCATTTCCCGGTTATTAAATTTGTTTCCTATCTAGAATTTACCGTTACAATATATTGCATAAGTGACGAGCTGTTCATAAAATTCATGAAAAGTGTGGAAATGGTTCCTTTATCAGCATCACATTGGGGTGTCCTACACTCGGAAAATCAGATTTTCTCTAACTCTTCTCCACTCTTGAGTACCTGTCAAGAGACTGTAATAACAAATTACTAAGAATTAATTGTAAAATTCGACTATGTCAGCTCCATGTATGATTAATTATAATCGTATTATTACAGTTGAAATGCATACTTTCGGTGAAGATGGGAAAGCGTTGAAATCTCAACACTTTGTGCCTACTTAAGCTTTATGTAGAATTTTATCGCGTCTATGGACATCTATCATCAGCTGCTATCTGACAATTTAATTTTTGGGAAGAGTAATTACACCAATCAATCTCAATACTCAGCAAGTAATCGAGCAGCGTAGTCACTGAAACTATTTCTCTTGTTCACTAGTTAATCATTCGGGCTATCATTTTGAATTATTCTATCTGGCAGAGAAACTGATCTTGAATCTATAGCCTATAAAATCGGCTTTCAAATGAACCGTCGTGTTTAATAATATTGTGATCTCTGTATAAAAGTACTAATAGCTAACAGTTATTTCTTCTCATAGAGATAGAACTTAAAAACTTCATTATTACACCGTTATACAGGAATAATTAATTACAGTGTTTGTAAATAATTTTACTTTATGCAAATTGAATTACTTTATGGATACATCTTTTATGGCAGTAGAGGCAACATCTTAGTTGAATTACAAGTCAGTGCAATCCATAAACTTAATCACAAGAAGTTCCGAAGTCACTCAGGCTAATTTCACATCGAAATGGCAACCCTAACTGGATACAGAACTGCTTTTTCTCGGGTTAGTACATAAAGAGCATCACTGATATTTTTACATTTCATAACAAAAGGCTGCTCGGAGTCGAGTTCGACTCCAAGCGATATGTTGTTCCCAAACACTGGGTTATTACTCGAAATTCGAACTCGACTCCATAATAAGCCTATTGTTATGAGTTCTATTCATCCATTTAATTTCGCGATTTGGCTTTTAAATTTGGATAATGTATTACCATGTCTGTTTGTAACTGAGGAAAATTTCGTCTAAGATGGTTTGCCTCTTCAACTGCGATATATATTAAGTATGAATATAAATATTTTATTAAAATATGACGATCTTAGAATACTATTAGCAGATAAAAACTGAAAAAATTCATCAATGAGCTGTTACAGTGAAATCTCGTTGCAACGACACCTAACCTCAGGCTCTCAGGGGGACATGCATATGTTTTAGGACAATATAGGGAATCGACGTTATAGACCGCTACTTCCAGTTGCATAGAAATACGTATGCAATTAAAAGATGCTATAATTAACTACGGGTTTCATTTTTGTTTTTGGTCAAGTCAACACAGGATTTGTTATATTTTATTATAAAGATTGTAGTTAAGACAGGTGGAATTCTGCGCTTTTTCGACTCAAGCTATGCGATTTGGAAGTTTTTATTATGCAATATTAAACTGAATATTTGACCGGCGTTGCTCACCAAACCAAAAATTGTATTCAAAATCAGTATCGAGTTTAGCAGGTCATTCGTACATTTTTTCCAATTTTGAAGCTTTTGTCAAGTAATGCGTTTTTGCAATCCAGGACGCATTTTATCCAAAAATTTTTTTTGCATTTGTAAAGTTTTCTACATACCTAAGGCTTTCCTAGAGAGAAAACGCGTGTGAAATATTGCATTATGGTTTTATGCATTTTGTGAATTCCGGTTACCTTAATTATATATAGGTACCTACTTATAAAGAACAAGATAAGGTACTATTTCATTCTTCGTTGGTTACATGTACAAGCGAATATCTAAGATTATATTATTATTTCACCCACAGAGATTTTAACACTTCCCTACTACTTTACCACATTGCGGGTTTATATATCATCGTACACATCTATATCCCTTATGAATATATAAGCAACAATGTAAATTGCTAATTGGAGGACGATCAGAGCTTACAGCTTAGCAATCATTCAAAAATAAATAAATTTCACAGGTTTTAGGAATTTAAAATTTTTTAGTTGGTGGCTGTTTGAGTATCCTTATCCTACCTTTTTTAATGAACTTTTTAATTTCGTGTAGATAACCAAAAATCCATGACTTTATAAAGTTTACAAACTAAACGCGAATGTAATTGTGGGACAGACAACAGAATGACGGTATGGGGAACATGACGTTCTAAAAAGTGACGTTAAAGCCGTACATTTCACATGGGATAATTATAGGTTTTTTTACTGGAAGGTTATGTGCTGTCGTTGTAGGGAAATTGACGCTTTAACGATGATTTTATTACGAGATTTCACTGTTGCATTTACTAATTATGAACTTCGTTATCGATGCATATTGAATATTGAAAAATGGCTAGAACTCTTCTACCATTTGAATTACAAAGTACGAAAAGCATTTTTGTCATTTAGTTCTGCTACTTGTAGCATTTAAATCCCCAACAATAGTGCGACTAAATGCATGAATTGTAATCTGCGTTTGAATTCAAAGCGGATCAGATAGTACAAGATGCAACTGCGTATTTCAGAATATTCATTTCATATATGGAAAATGTAGTGCTTTAGAAATTATCTCTTGCATTGGACACGTATACAAAGGGTATGTACAAGTCGCGTGATAGAGGCTGACGTAATTCCTATTATTGCCGATACTTCGAACTTCGAAGTGGCACCTGGGCCATGTAGGATTGCTTCACAATTTATTTGAAGTGCCATCACACCATGTGGTACCGAGAATAATTGTACATTATCCTTGATAAATATTTACATACAAAATGATTTCAATAAATCTCTCAATGTCAATTTGATATCTTCCCAAGGAAAAACTAGGACATGTACAACAAAAGCAAAATTCTCGTAGCAGTTTCGAGCCGATAAAGCAGTATTATAGCATTTTGGGCAACATTTTCACGGTTTAAGATTTTGCTGTCTTACGACACCCTAATTTTGATAACTTGTTTAAAAAATTGAAGCTTCCGTAAGACTAAATTTTAAAACATTTTTCAAATGTCTTCGAAATACTGGAAATGACTCTATTTTAGCATTCGGACGGATGAAGAAAAACATTAAATATACATTTTATGACTGTAAACCGCATTACGTGCATCCAAAAATACGATTTAAAAATAATAATAGCATTTGAGCTCAATAAACATTATTTCGCTATTTGACAACTTCAAAAACGCTTTTTACAAAGGCAATTTGTCGCCTTTATTATGGGTGTCAAATTTTTCAAGGGGTGGAGTGGAAGCATGTAATTTATTATGAATATTAACTTCTCCAGAAAATTTATTCATTTTTTATTCTATCTGAGAAACAAAGTCGGTTTCAAAAATTTCAAAACTTCCAAAATTGTCTGTCCTAAGGTGTTTCGTAATTTTAGGGGAATACGTATATGAGGTTTGAAAGAAACGAGCCGAAAATATTTAAGGTTGGAATGAAATATTATGTCAATTGGGAATTCTGGAAGGAACTTGTGTTCTCTCTCACATTATTATATTAAGATGGTGTCAAATACATGTTTGAACATTTTGTATACAAACAAATGGTAAAATTACATATATAGTCGTTGAAGATGCAAAACTTAACATCCTCTGAGAAATCCCATAACGTTACGAAAAGAAAACTTTCTCTGGAGTAATTTATTGTTGTTATACTTTCTTGTCATTTAGAGCCTTGATCATGGTAAGGATAACCAAATTCGTATTCCAATCCTTTACCCCGAAGCAGACCTGGAAACAGGAAATTATAATATCCCAGCTCGAGTTGATGTAAGTTTCTACTTTCCTTTGCACCATTAAACATTAGAACCTTCGCATTCGTGTTTTAGTATTACACACACTTTCCTTTATTAGTTTTAATTTTTTTAAATACTGATTTAATGCTTACAGAAACAAAGAAATTCGGTTTTCCTTTGCTTGTCGTTGCTTCTACTTGTATTGATTTCGTCAGGAACTTTCTTTGCATTTCACGGTTTTAACAACGTCTTTTCCAAAGAATGCGCCAAGGTAAACGTGCCCCAACCAAAATTTGATGAACAACTTGAGGATATCACACGGATTCCTACTACCACGATTTCGTCTCACGAAACGTCTGGTTATGTAGATCCCATCAAACCAGCCATGCCCCACACATTTGATGAAAAGCATGACAATTCGACGCTGATTCTCACTACCACTATTTCGTCTTACGAAACGGGTGGATATGTGGGTCAAATCAGTCCAGAGACTTCTCATCCTTTCCTAGTGGAGGCAAACTTATCAACTCGTTCACCTGGAGTGTATGCTACAATCGAAATTTGGTCTCCTACGGATTTGATACGATTAGAAACAAATAACGGCACCACGATAGATTCCTTGGATATTAAATTACTTGTTGATGATAGTAATTCAGATTACTCGGATTTAAATGAGAGTATGAGCTATGAGAACAATGTCATTGACAGGTTAAATAAGACTCAAGTAAAGCATATAGAACATATACGATTTGAAGGGTGGGTTACATCAAATTGGACCAGGAACATCCTGACCACATTCAGCGAAGTCACGAACTTAACCATAGATATAAACGCCCTTTGCCCCGGAGCAAAAGTGCGCGATGCCGATTGGGACTCACTGCAACCAATCACACTACACAAGGTGAAATATCTTCAAATGCATCATTCTTTTCACTGCTCAATCGTCTCGTGGTGTCTGAGGTGGGATGTCCAGAAACTTGAACATTTGTCCATTAAGTACACACTTTTCAACCATGATATATTTACAGCATTCGTGACATTTTTGGAGAAACATAAAAATCACTTAAAATCAGTATTCCTTTTCAATAATTATTTTTGTCCCGAGTGTAATTTTTCGGATGACTTGATAAAAGCTGTTGGAATCAAAGTTAAAGATTCCGTGCAGACCGAAGAAGACCTTAATACTTAAAGTCGGTTTTTATGCCAGGAGCATTCCAAATGGTTGTTTCGTGTTATTTGACAAATATTCAAGTACTGTAAGAATAGCTGAAACATAATTACACCCTGGACATCCTTACCACAGCGTTGTAGGGGTTAGTACAATTATGAAGAGCTATACCTTGAGCTGAAGAAGATACGTGATGTAAAAACTTGGAGAAAATCCTCCATGGGTAATTTTAAGAACATTTAAGGTGATATTATGAACTTTGCCGTAGTAGATAACTATGTAATGCTAATTAACAAAATCATGGGTTCTATGGTTCTATAATTCTCGTAGTAGTAGATCTTTTCTGAATCTTTTATCTTTATCTTTATTTTGGGTTCGATAACTTATTCTCGGTGTTTTTTATTTTTGCGCTTAGCCTCATCTCTTTTTAAGCTTAATCTCATCAAGATGGCCACACGATTACGATTTATTATCATGTAGCCACCTTGTAATCTCATACATGCATACTTACACACACGCGACGCTCAGCATCTCTCATCCAGGGCCTGTCACACAGAGAAGAAGGATGAAACAGGAAATACATTTTTCATTTTGAAAAGTTATATAATCTTACTGTACGTGTATTGAAACACAAAAAACTAGAGAAAAATAAGGAAATTTCGGACACTCTTTTTACAAACATTCTTTTAACAAAATTTACAATCTTTTACAATTTGCGTAAGATGTGACACAAAGTTCTGAAAGCAGAAGTTAAATAACATTTTAATCAGGAAAAAAATTAAAAAACCCATATATTTCGGGCCGAGTTCGAAAAGTCAGGTTTGGCATCTGAATCAGGAAGTACACTCTCCGAAATCAACCCATCTGTTACTCATCTCATCCACGAAAAGCTTAATCCTGGATTGTAAATCTCTTACTCACCTCAGATGAGTAACAGATGTTTTATTTTTATTTTTAAGATTTCGACTTCGGAGAGTATACCGAGAAATTTGAAAGTAAAAAACTGGAAATGGAAATACCAAAAAATTTGAAACCAAAACAAAGAAAATTTCTACATCTTTGAGACCAAAAAACAGGAAAATCCAGAAAATTTCAAGTTGCTGAAATAGGAAATGTCGAACAAAAATCATAATCTGTGACAGGCCCTGCTCATCACCTTTTTTTACTCAGCTGAAGTTTTCGATGGTTGTATGTATGTATATTATGTAGGTAATTTCATTCAGAGCCTGTGAAATAGGATAATTAAAGGGGAAAAACGTGAGCAGAATTGGCGCGCAGTGTACATAGCAGTGTACTTCAGGGTTACACGAAGTTGCACTGCGCGACAATAAATTCTGCCTACGCTTTTTCCCTTTAATTATCTGACTTGACAGGCATTATAGTCGAAGACTGTTTTACTCGGATCTTTTTACCTTTCAAAGCCTCGCCAACTTTGATTGTAGTGATTCCTAACCGGTTTAGTAAATATTGCTTAACTTGGTCAACCGAGTTTGTTGTAACTAATTTGAGTTAGTTATACTTGTATTAATTAATTAAGATTAACGTTGATTAGTTGTGATTACCGCAAAGCTTCTAATAAGAGCTGGCCTCTAAGGATAGCCTGCCTGCTTGTTTGGGTCAGATCCTATGCTCGCTAAAGCATTGCGATGGTTGTAGAGAAAAATCAGTATTTACAATGGTAGCTGGGGCTCCTATTAGAAGGTTTACGGTATTTCCATTACTGCATTTCACTTTGTTTACAAATTAATGTTCCACTTGGCGTGATAATAGTTCAAGAAATAATGAAGAATCGCTCCAATTTATTCTCAAATAATTTCGAAGGTATTAGACCTCGTTATTTAAAGTTAGTAAATAGTGCGGTGAAACCTGCCGGATCTCGTCTTACTTCATCTCAATACATTTAATCTCTATAGATATAGGGATTTAGATTTACTTAAAACATACATGTGAAAATAGTTCAAATTGTTTTGAGAATACCAAAGTTGAGATTCTCACATTTTCGTCGGGTTTTCCCACAGTATAACTTGAGTTCATTAATTTCTGTTAGTTGTAATATGTACTAATTTTAGCTAATTGTATTGTAACTAATTTGTAAGGAGCTCGTTTTAAATAATGTGGACTATTTGTATAGCTATGTATGTATGCTCGCATTTCGTATGTACAGGTTATATTCTCACTGGGAAGATTTGGACACTAAATGTGTCAAATTAAATGCCAACCCACAAGTTTAAAGTAAAAGAAAAGAAAATTAAGGAGAATCAAAACAGAAGGAAGCAAAATAATTTCGAAGGTCCTTTTGTTTCGCTTTAAACTTGTGAGCTGGCATTTAATTTTCTTGAGCCGTTTAGTTGTCAAGTCTGCAGTGGTACTGGCCTTTCTGAAAATGCTTATAAAACTGGTACGATTCCATTATAATTTCTATTTGAGTTAATTAAGCACACTAACAGGGTTCGGAAAGTGGAAAATTTGAGATGACAAAAAGTGACAAAAACTAGTAAAAACTGTCATGAGGAATTCGAAAAATTGACATAAGGTGACAAAACTGGCGAAAACAGCAGGATATGAAAACAAACAAAAGCAGTTATTTGGTCATCCGATCCCAAATTCGAAATCCCTTTTTTCAAGTTTTTGAAACTCTTCCTTGGTTTGCCTGATTTTAATTACAAAGTAAACTTTTATGAATATCGCAACTCCGAGCCTACCTCTAAAGATAGCCTGCCTCCTTATTTAGCCGGGTAAAATCCTATGCTTAAGCATTACGATGACCACGGAGAAAAGTAAATATTTACAATCGTAGTCCGGGCTATATTTAGAAGTTTTACGGTACTTGTTTTCAGTGCAGTTTCGTATTTTGCCACTTTGGACAGTTTTTTACCAGTTTAGAGCAATATGATGCTCTTGTCACTAATTTAAAAAAATGCATTTACCGAACCCTGCGTAATATAAGAAAATAGAGGCAATGCGCAAAATTTTACAAGTTAAATATGTATGAAATTTTTGTCACAAATATAAAATATAAAACACCGCTTGTACATGATAGTTATACCTAACGTAATACTTCGTTTAAAAAAACGTAGCGAAAGATATTACAGCTTTTGCAAACAGAACTTCACGCAATACTTCGTAGTTCGTAGGCTTCTCAGAAAGTGCGTTTAGTTCTCTTTACAAAACTATTTTTGAAATACGGTTAATAACGTTTATTTTATGTTAGGATTTCAGGGTGTATATTATTGGGGAAAGCTTTGTTTAGCTGTTAATAATTTTGTTTCGGCAGTTTAATTTAATGTTTTGGCATAATTTTATTAGCAGTAATAAAAAAAAATTTCAGTAGTTATCGTAGCAGTAGCAATATCAAAATATACTTTATTCAGCAGTTCAAATTACTTTTTGGCAGTTACAACGATTAAATAGTTACATACGCACAAATACGAAACTGAACTTTCACATGTGATTGCGTATCCTTCAATAAAAGGGGGCAGAATTTTTTCAGGGAGCCCTCGACTACCGTACAAAGATAACTTGTATTATAGATAGAGTAATAAACTGAGTGAGAGTGAGACAAGTATTACCTAGTGTACATGCAGCGAAGAATGTAGATTCTTCGAAAATGTACATTCATGCTGTGACACTACTTTTATTTGCGCTTACATTTGTCTACTGTGTAC
>JAAXYX010000527.1:0-36664 GCA_036851915.1 Ptenothrix huangshanensis | reverse complement strand
GAAACAGACGCAGTTTTTTAAAATTTAGGCAAAAATAGACGCAGTTTTTTTAAATTTAGGCAGAAACAGACGCAGTTTTTGTATAAATTTAGGCAAAAACGGACGCAGTTTTTTTAAATTTAGGCAGAAACAGACGCAGTTTTTTTATAAATTTAGGCAAAAACAGACGCAGTTTTTTTTAAAACGTAAAAACAGATGCAATTTTTTTAATTGAAATAGAAACAGATTTAATGTGTACACAAAAACAGATGCTGTTTCTTTTATAAAATTGACACTAAATAAGCTTCAGCTTCATGCCTATACGAAAACATAAATCCTGCTGGCGCTACTGCTAAAAAACTCGGAACTAAACTGTGTTCCGGAAGTTAGTCGTATGCTGCCAAAACGCCTGATTTTGTAGCGATGTTGGTTTGCCGCATTGTCTCATTCGCAAATCACTCAAGGTAGCCGCAAGCCAAAGCATCAACAAACTTGATGGATCCAGAGGTGAAGGTCCAGGTCGTCCAGGACAGAATTTACCCCTTCATTCGTATTCAAGCTCGCCTACATCACGAGTGTATGCCAGGAATCGGTAACTATGACATCGCATCAAAATGTAACTACCCCTTGAGTTCACAGACCCAGCGTAGAATTTGTAATAAATTATTGTGTGGGACAGTTGAAATTCAGTTTATTGCTTCAGAAACAGTGCACATGCTTTGGTTAAATTAAAATAATTACATGAGGAAGGAAAGGAACGTTGAAGGGGTGAAAAAAAGAGAAAAAGTTGAATGGTAAGAAATCAAATTGTTGGCATTCACTTTGCACTCAGAGGCGATTCTAGGGAATTTCACTCACCAGACGGGTTTTCCTTTCAAAAGTTTGTTCGAAAAATTCCACTATTTCAAAAACTGTTAACTTGCAAAAATTCCGCTGTGTCAAAAACTGCTCATTTCAAAAAATGCGCCCTTTCAAAAAAATGCTAATTTAAAAAGTTAAACCTCAAAAATTGAGCCGTTTCCAAGTCTTAATTTCAAAAAAACGTCTTTTGAAAAAGTGTTAATTTCAAAAACTTCGCCGTGTCAAAAAGTTGTAATTTCAAAAATTGCCCCTTTCCAAAAGTTTTAATTTGAAAAATTGCTCCCTTTCAAAAAGTGTTAGTTTCGAAAATAGCTCCCTTTCAAAAAAAGTTAATTTAAAAAATTAGACCTTTTGAAAAACTCGTTCTTTCTAAAAACTGGGCTTTTTAAAAATGTGCGTTAATTTGAAAAACTAATTATATGAAATATGATTTGAAAATTGTTGATATGAAAAATGATACTTTTTGAGAAAAAGTTGATTTGAGAAATGCTGGAAAGCATTGAAAATCCGAGAGAGGCGAGCGGTTAGAAATGATGCTTACGTCGCCTAGACCTAGAATCGTCGCTGTTGACACACTGAGGAATGCCAGAGAATCACAGACGCTTGACTTTTTCCTGGAGATCGGCCAAGATGTAGGCGGTGCTTGTCCAGAGAGCGAGGCATCTGTCCATCTGCTTGGTGTCGAGGGAGGTGACGGTGTCGGCGGCGGTGTGATGGTACCAGAAGTAGTGGCCGTTGTCGCCCAACAGACTGATCACGGGGATGCCGATGGCGGCAAAGTTGTCCACGTCACTCCCCACATAGCGACTTTTGACGACCATCCCGACGGCCGAGACGGCACTCGCGAGTCGGTTGATCTCGTTGAGGATGCAGCCCAACTCGGAGTGCCCGTAGAAGATGAAGCCGAGGGAGTCGAGGCAGGAAAGATCCGACTCCATCATCACGCTCATGTTCCCGAATTTCTCGCGGTTCAACTTGATGTGGTGTCTGGAGCCGATGTAGCCCAACTCCTCAGCTGTCCACAGCGCCACTCGGAGCGTTCTTCGGGGCACCAAATTCAGTCGCTGGAGCACTTGGATCGCCTGAATCCCCATGAAGATTCCGATCGCGTCGTCTTGAGCCCCTTGACCCACATCCCAACCGTCCGTGTGAGCTCCGACCAGCACGTACTCCTCAGGCTTCTCTTTCCCCACGTAGTCCGCGAACAAATTCCGGGATATCGACGTTCCCGAACTGCTCTGCATCAACATCTTGATCGTGATGCTCTCATCTACCCACAAACCAAATTCACATTTAATTTTAATCTCATTCAATTTCAAAAATTAAGCAAAAACGACGATTTTTTTAGAATTTGACATTAGACTCAAAGTAGTTTTTTCCAGGACTCCAGGAAGAAAGACTCTGTGGTCGCTACGGAAGATATAATAATAATTATCAGGAGTGAGTGAGGAGGCAAGATATAATACAATAATATGTGGCCTACTCCTACTCCTATTCGTTTTATGTATTTAAACGAAAGGATTGAATTCAAGTGGAAACGCGGCAATTTCTTGTTTCCCTTTTCATCTTCACCGACCATAATATGATCTTCAGTATAAGTATAGTAGTTATTTTTACTAGGTACATATGTACGTAGGTATGTAGTAGTTTTTTTCCTGGAGGTAATTATGCAAAATACTTGCGTCCAGTAAAGTGTCAAATTTTAAACAGGCGTAGCTTTCGTGTACATTTAAAAAACTCGGTGATTTGTGTGCAAATCTTAAAAAAATACCGTGCTTTAAGCAAGCATTTTAAAAAAACTAGGGAACGTTTTTGCGAAGGTAGATTAAAAGCCTGTGCTTTTTTGTGCTCATTCAAAAAAACTGCTTCAACTTTGTGCAATTTAAAAAGACCTTGCGTGTGCTTTTGTGTAATTTTCAAAAAACTGCGTTTTTTTGTGTAAATTTAAAAAAATTGCATCTGTTTTTGTGTGTTTTAAAAAAACTGCATCTATTTTTGTGTAAATTTTAAAAAACTGCATCTGTTTTTGTGTAAATTTTAAAAAACTGCGTGTGTTTTTGTGTAAAAAAAAATTGCATCTTTTTTAAAAAATTGCGTGTTTTTGTGTGATTTTAAAAAAAAACTGTTTGTTTTTTCGCAAATAAAAAAATCTGCATCAACCTGCTTTACGGTAATTTTCAAAAAACTGCGTCTGTTTTTGTGTAAATTTTAAAAAATTGCATCTGCTTCTGTGTAAATTTAAAAAACTGCCTCCACTTTGTTTAAATTTGAAAAAACTGCTTCTGTTTTCCGTTGATAATGTTCGTGGTTGAAATGCGACTTGGAAAATGGAAAAATGAACGGACCTCGACTGTGGATCCTGCTGAGGAGGTCGATGTCTTCGAGAGACAGGAACCCGATGGGGATCTGAGGCTTGATGTTGCCGTAGTAGAGATTTGCTCTTCGGGTGTGAGGTGTGCCGAGAGAGAAGCTTGTGGTGGATCTGTAGAGAATGGCTTGAGCCCCGGCCTGCATTAACTGCCCGTACGTCCCTGAGTGACTCACTTTGAATGCATTCGCTTGCTTCACATTCATCACCACAATCTTGTCCCGGATCTTTATTCCCAACGCCAGCAAAAATCACAACACTTTAGTCATACATTCCCAATTTATTTTCATTTACAAAGCCTAGGAAGAGGCGGAAGGGAGCGCTCATAAATTAAGTCGCGTTGAGGATCGAGAGGGAAGGGGGTCAAAATTTGGCGTGACAGCCAGGACCTTTAATATTAAAAAATCCAAATCCCCAACACAGCCTCACAGAGGAGGGAGGGGGTTAAAAATATTTTACAATTTTTTAGCGTGACATCCTTTATGACTGCTCCACAAGTGACAACGAACACGTGTCAAGTCCTACACTCGGATTTCAAAAAAGCTTTGGAGGATTTCTATTGCAGTTTTGCATCTCAAATGAGCTTTTCCTTCCATTTCGAACCACGTCATTCAAACTTTTAAAATTCTACGCGAAAACCACCTCATTTTCTATAATTTATACGAAAAATACGCCACTTTTCAAAATTTAAACGACAAAGCCCCGTTTTTTAATGTGCAAAGCTAACTAACTAAGACGCAGTTTTTTAAATTTGCACAAAAAAGACGGTGTTTTTTTTAATTTACGCGTAAAAGTCACGGCTTTTGAAATTTGCTCAAAAAAGGCGCCGTTTTTTAATTTACTCGCAAACGCCACAACCAAAGAGGCGAAATTAATTTTAAATTAGGTACCCAAATACACGGTTTTTTGAAATTTATAGCAAAAATGACGCCGATCTTTTGTTTCTATTTGTTTGATTACCGTTTTCTAAAAAAAGGAATTCATTGTGTCGTGTAATTATAATTTCAAAAAACGGCGCCTTTTCCTGTAAATTATAAAAAACGCGTTTTTTTCGTGTAAATTACAAAAAACGGCGTATTTTCCTGTAAATTATAAAAAACGGCTTTGTTTCGTGTAAATTACAAAAAAACGGCGTCTTTTTTTTTAAATTTAAAAATTGTGGCCGGTTTCGTGTGAGCTTGAAAAGTTTGGCTTGGCATTGCTGGGAAAGGACGGAAAATGCAGTGGAGATATTATGCATTATTAGTCCTGTATCGACTTGTAAACTTAAATTAATGCGAAAACGCTTTTTTGAATCCGAGTGTAGCATTGCATGTTTGCTCTTTGTGAGTTTGAATAGAAGGAAATACGGTTGCGAAGCATTACCTTATCAAGCTTGATGAGCTCTTCGAGCTCCTCCATAGCGCCAATGACGATGACGGCAGCAGTAATTCCTTCCGGGGGAGTTCCAGCGGACATGCCCATCCCCAGAAATGACAAGTCCTTCTTTTGAGGGGAAAGCATCTGAACTTTCTCCACACCTCTTTCCATCAAAACCAATAAATACGCACAATTGCAAAAATCAATTCCAAATGGTCTAGAAAGTTAAGGGAGAAGCAGTAGCGCCCGCAGCATTTCTTATCGTGTATAGGCCTGGAAGCGAACATTTTAAAAAATCGCGCCTTTTCTGTGTAAATGTAAACAAAATTCCGCCTTTTTTTGCAAATTTCAAAGGAACTCCGCCATTTCTTTGTGAATTTAAAAAAACCTCGCCTTTTCTGTGTAAGTTTAAAAAAATCCGGGTTTTTATTTGAATTTAAAATAACTGGGCCTTTTCTTTGTAAATTTAAAAAACCTCACCTTTTCTTTTAACGTTAAAAAACCCGCTTCTTTTCTGTGCAAATTTAAAAAAATCCGCCCTTTTTCTGTGCATATTTTAAAAACCGCAGGTGTTTTTATTTGAATTTAAAAAAACTGCACCTTTCCTGTGTATATTTAAAAAACCGCTCCTTTCGTTTAAATTTTTGAAAACCCGCGCTTTTTCAGTTAAAGTTAAAGAAACTCGCTTTAAAAAAATCCGGGCTTTTTTATTTGAATTTAAAAAACTGCCCCTTTTCTGTGTACATTAAAAAAAACCGCTCCTTAAATTTTTGAAATTCGCGCCTTTTCTGTTAAAGTTAAAAAACCCCGCGTCTTTTGTGTAAATTTACAAAAAATCCGCGCCCTCTCTGCGTATCTTTTAAAAACGGCGGGTTTTTCTGTAAATTTGAAAAAAACGCGGCTTTTCCTGTAAATAGTGTTTTTGGTGGGAATGTTGAAGTTGGTTGTGTATTGTGAAAATCCTTTGTACCCCAGGTCTATGCGTGGTGGCGCTGCGCTGGTGACAAACTGGGAATAATTACACATAATTACATTACCTGGTCCACTGCGGGACGCTCATGTACTCGGAGAGTCTGTTGGTCATTCCCATCTTCTCGAGAATGCTGTCCAAATTGGAGAGGGAGCGCTCGAGGATGCAGCTTCCGGAGAACCTCTTGTCATAGACGTCGACGAAGTTGGCCACGTCTTCGTAGGATTTGCCCTTGAAGGAACCAACCGTCGTCTCCTCGACGATCTTCTGGACGATCTCACGATACTTGGGGTTCCCTCGAATGTCCATCACGGAAGAGTAGGAGGAGCAAGTGTGGGCATCCGAGCCATTGAAGAAATCCTCCATGCCCTTCTTCTGCAAGTACGCCAGGAGATCCGCCGTCGTTCTTTGACTGATGACTTTCTCCGTCTTGGTGTCGTTCGACTGGTCCTCATCTCCACTCGTGAGCAGATCCGCTTGGTTTTGACTGTCATCGTTGTCCTGGGCCGAGACGACGAGTGCGTGAATATTAACTGAGATGCATAGCAGAAGAATCCAGAGCGGAATTCTACACGAATCTCGGTATTTGCTGGAGAATATTGTGGGCAGGAATGACGATGACATGGTGACTAAATAACGGCTACGTGTAAGATTTAAGATCTTAAGACTGACTGCGCAGGGAATGGTTCCCAAGTCAAGTCACATTTTCCCACTTGGCTTTTTATGTTTTTATGTGTATGGCCTTTGCCTTTCGCGATTGTTCGCTCAAAGTCGTAATCGTAAAGACGACAGAATAGAAAGCAACTTGTGGTCTTTTACGATTTACGACTACGATTTAGCACAAGCACACACATTCAATGTTTAATAATGACAATCAAAGATAAAATCAAATTACTTGGATGCTTTTATTTATTAGATTAGGTTTAGGTACGTTTAGGTACGTAAAGTAAAATGGGGCATGCTATGCTCCACATTTCAATTTCAGGGTAAGGGTACGGGGTAGGTGTACCACTACCAAAATATCAACATCAACAACGTCATTCCGTCATTCTTAATGCTGCCGAGTGATTCAAGGACAACGGGCAATCCCATTAATTATAGACAAGACAAGAAGGAGGGGCGTGAGTGGGACGCGAGTGTCATGTAAAAACCAAGCGAGAATTTACTCTTTCTCAAATATCTTCTTTTCACACTTTAACTTTACTTATGTACTTTACAAAAGGGCGGGACTTTTACAATTAACGTTTGGAAAAAAAGGGCTACTTTTTTCAACCTACACTTTTTTAAAGGCGGGAGTTTTTTAATTTACAATTTTTCGAAAGGCCCAATTTTTCTAATTTACAATTTGTGAAAAGGCGGGATTTCTTCAATTTACACTTTTAATAAGGCGGGATTTCTTCTAATTTAAACTTTTAAAAAGGCGGGATTATTTCTAATTTAAACTTTTTGAAAAGGCGGGACTTTTACTAATTTACAATTTTTGGGAAGGCGGGATTTTTTCTAATTTACAATTTTAAAAGGCGGTATTTTTTCAAAAATATTTTTGAAAAGGCGGGATTTTTTCTAATTTAAACGTTTTGAAAGGCAGGATTATTTCTAATTTACATTTTTTGGAAAGGCGGGATTTTTTCTGATTTACAATTTTTGAAAAGGTGGGATTTTTTCTAATTCACAATTTTTGAAAAGGCGGGATTTTTCCTAATTCAAGCTTTTTGAAAAGGCGGGACTTTTACTAATTCACAATTTTTGAGAAGGCGAGATTTTTCCTAATTCAAGCTTTTTGAAAAGGCGGGATTTTTTCTAATTCAAACTTTTTGAAAAGGCGGGACTTTTACTAATTCACAATTTTTGAGAAGGCGGGATTTTTCCTAATTTGCAAAGGAAAGGTCTATTTTTTCCAAATAAGATTTATTAAAAAAATTTTCAAAATTTTGAGGGGAGCTTGAGTACCCATCAGCCACCTGAGGTAAGCCCCTGTTTCGATATTTAGAAGCACGGGAAAGGGTTATTAATTTGAATACGGACGGCTCAAGTGGATTCTGCATCGGCATTATTGACCCAGAACCTCATGCGCAGTTCATTACTCAAGGGCAAAATATAAGCAGTAAAAACTTACAGGAATTTTTCTATTGTCATAAGCAATTAAGTCTTGGAGGAGAGCGTCTAACGGCTACAATCGAGTCTACATCAAAGTTAAAGTTTTCCAAGCTACAACTCCGGAAGAAGGAGTCCTCGTAGACCTTAAGCATAAATAAGGCCACCACAAAAATGCTTTCCTTGTCTTGAAAAAATCACCTAACATATCAAATGCTTTTTGACCTGGAAATAGCTCAACGAATGCTTTCTGGAGTTTGAAATAGCTTCAATTTTTTATATTCTTTTTCAAACAAAATCACATACAACAATAGAGTAAATTTTCAACCATTTCGATATTTTTAGAATATGAAATTTTGAGATTGTCTAACATAAAAAATTTTGGACAATCTCAAAATTGCTAAAATATGAAAATTTGAAACCTCTCAAAATTGCCAAAATTTGAAAATTTGAAACCTCTCAAAATTACCAAAATATGAAAATTTGAAACCTCTCAAAATTGCCAAAATATGAAAATTTGAAACCCCTCAAAATTGCTAAAATGTGAAATTTTGAAACCTTTCAAAATTGCTAAAATAATAAATTTTATGACGTTTGAAAATTTGTTGAAATGGATTTAACTCATTTTGATTTTTAGGCGTCTTGGACTGAGTTGATATTGTTGGTAAAATGATGTGAATTTAGCTTATTTATTGAAGAATCTGAAACTATTTTAATGTTAACGTAAAGTCGTTAACACGCGCTCTTCCTTTGTTTCTCTCACGAAACGATCGGGATTGTCCTTAGGCGAACTTTTCCTTTACCATCTGCTGCAGACACATCAACGACCAAGAGTCAAAATCGGCTAAATCCAAAACGTCTTAAAAGCAAAATCAGTGAAATCCGTTAGAATAAATCAAGAATTAATTATTTTTATTAATAATAATTATTATAATACTAGCCTTATCATTTCACTATTTCGGTTCTGTATTACTCGTTAAAACCACAGACTTGGAAATTTAATATTTTATTACTGTATCACGGTCACGCTACTGGTGCTTTCTTCTCCATAAACTACTTCTACGCCTATGTAGTTATATATTTGTATGTTTTCCGTTTATTTTTGCTTTATAAGCGAAATGTTTTGTTTACCACAAAACTTGTGCTATAAAAATCTACTTTCACAGAAACAGTACCATTTATTACAACTTTTTTCAGACATTTTACAATCGTTTTCAAATTTTTAGATGTTAGTAGTTTGCGCTGTCGCTAGCTCTTGGAGCTGCACCGTGAAGCCATATGTTACATGCAATAGGTCATAGACAGGAGGGGTAAAATCAATTTGTATAATAGGTACTGTTGTAACCTATGGGCCAAAAGTAACTTCAATTTAGCAACGCTGATTTGAAAATTTCCCTTTTGCAATTGTCGTATGGCCCGAACGTGCTGTGCCGAGCGAAGCGAGGTACAAAAAAACAATTGCGCGAAGCGCCATTATTTTTTAGTTGTAACAATGAAAATGACGAACAATGCGGCAATCTTAATGTAGAAGTCCATAAGAACGGAAATTAAATGAATTCAGAATCAAATGTGTATGGAATACTTCATTAATTACCAAGGCGATCACAATTTTTCGATTTGACAACCAAAAAGTATGCACTGCGAGCTCTTGACTTATGCAAATTATGCGATTTCTGCCCTTCATTATACAATACTATGCAACGTAATGTTATAATGCAAGCGCTTTGTGAGGAATTTGTAAGTGAAATGAATGAATTCACTTTTTGTCTGCTTAGATCCGAGTGAAACATTTGCATTTGTTTCTAAAAACTGCAGAAAACTATTCACTGCAGCAACATGCAAGTTGCGGGCTTGACAAGAGGTATAATATTAAACCTTCACGCCACTCAACCATTCCGAATCTCAAATGAGGAATTCGTATGTGGTAGATTACACTTCAGCTTGGACCAAGAAAGTTATTTGACGAGAACCCAAAATATCAAGCAACCGTATTACATAAATGCCACCAATACAGCACTGGATATTCACAAATCTTTTGCTGTTGAAGTTCTTTTCTTGAGGGTTCTATCCTTAGGTCTGTCAACAAAAGAAATTCTGACTTTTGATTTTTAGCAGCGTCAGCGAGCTATTGTGACAGTTTTTATTCCCCTCTCCCGTGAAACCAGTTTTTTACTTTAGTAATCGCATTTATTATTGAAATAGATAATATTTGGTTCATAAAAGATTTCTATTTTAGTTTCCCTCTTTTTGAGCAGTGTGTATTTTATGTGGCCTTATATGACTCGATTATGCATTAATTTTGCTTATTGACTCCTCATGATGTAATTTATGCAATTTATGCAATTTCCAAAAGGTTTTTTTGCATTTTTGCTATAGTAAGATGTTTGAACACCTAAAGACTCGGCAATCGGTATGCTGGGACATGCTTACGCGTTTTTTTATTTCATGCGAATTGGCCACCTTAGTTATTAGTAATCCTGATCAGACGCTTGACTACGGTAATTAAAATGGAATTAAATGGAAACAATCCTGTCTGTCGTACAATATTAGTCCTCGTAGTGATTGTAAAAAACACAAATAAATGGCTAAGCATTTTTTAAGCTTTCAATCAGCCGTTGTGAGTTTACTTTAATGGTACCGTCTTAAAATTATGATCTCTGCTATGCAGCCTTTACTATAAAGTCGTATCCGGAATGTTGGCCGCCGAACAAATTGACCGCCGCCTCAAAAAACATATTGGACGCTGAACGAATTTGCCGCCTCACACATCGGCCGCCGGAAATAAGGGCTGCCAAACATACTGGCCGCCGAACAAATTTGCCGTCAACTAATTAGCCGTGACCATAGGCCATTTGTATGGAATGAAACGAAATAAGCAGTTTTATTTGAAGGCCAAATTGTTCAGCGGCTAATATGTTTGACGGCGAAAATGCTCGGCGGCCATTTCGTCCGGCGGCCAATTTGTGCGGGGGCCTTTATGTCTGGCGGCCAATGTGTGGCGGCGAATTTGTTCGGCGGCCATTATGTCTGGCGGGCAATTTTTTTTTTGAGGCGGCGGCCAATTTGTTCGGTGGCCAATATTCCGCGATTCCTATAAAGTATAGGTTACCCACTTCAATCAAATTCGATGTAGTTAAGCTCACATTAATTAAAATTGATCCAGAAAACCTTCGGGTTTAAGAGAGATTTTCGAACGGAATCAAAAAGATTCACCAGATTTGGCAACGCAGTGAATATTAAAGATCACAAGTGCGTATTTCTGCTGTAATTACATACTTGTATTATTACTATTTTAAGGCGGCCGAAATTGTGCTTCTTTTGCCCTGCCTATATGATTTTACGGGGAAATTCGTCATGCTGTTTTTATTCTTTTTTCGGACCTTACTATGCTAATTTTGTGCCTTTTTTGCGGTCTCATTATGTCTTTTATGATTTTCATAGCCTCGTTATGCTTTTTATTTTTTTTGAAATTTATTTTTTATCATTTAATCATAATATTATTAAAAACATAAGCAAACTATTGACCCCCGGTTGTGCACTATTTTGTTCTTGTACAATCAGAACCCGAGCCCAATACTTGGTTGGAAAATTTAAAAGGGCGGGCTCAGAAATTAATACCCACTACAAACACAATGTGACCAGAACAATGAGAACTCCGCGCACAAATTGGACACAGACTCCTGGCTCCGTCTCGTGGAGTCTCTATTGTCACCAAGTCATGCATGAAGCTCTCATTGTGCTCGTCCCATTGTGTTTGTAGTGGGTTTTAATTTCTGAGCTCGCCCTTTTAAATTTCCAACCAAGTTTCGGACTCTGATCGGAACTGTAGCATAATGCTGCACTTCAACGCTAGTTCAAATAAACATGGCGGGAATTTGGAGTTTTCTCTTGGCTCTCCGGACGACCAAACCCGCCAATACAGCCCATCCTCGCTATCTTTATTTGATATGGCTGCATCATTATGCTTTTTTTTCTTTTTATAAAATACTGATGCGCATTAAAAATGCTGCAATTACATTTTCAAAACACAGATTTTGAATTTTTCCAAAGTTCCCAACTTTGAAAATCAAATCGCCATTTTTTATTTTTTCTCCTAATTTGATAAAAACGTCCTAATATTTTTCGCTCGACTGTAAGCAAAAAAGTTTGAACTGAAATTTGTCATTGGCTTCGAAGATAAGAGTGGGAGCAACTTTGTTCAAAACGCTCTTTTTCCTACGTTTCACTCAATGCCTACCCCTGGTGGGGATGAAAATGGAAATGCACACATACTCAAAAAATTTTATTTCTTATGATGCCTAATAAAAAAAATAAAAACCGGAAATTGGTTATCGCAAAATGTTCATGTATGTATATCAACGGAATAAAGGCTCTTAAGAGGTTAACAGCACAAGATTTGTGATCTTGCAACGTTGTATTGGTGAAATTTCATACGTTTGCTTGATATTTTGCGTTCAATTTGAATTGCAACCTACTAAGACCAGATCTACTACATACACATTCCTCATTTGGGAGTCGGAATGGCTGAGCGGCGTGAAGGTTCAATATTATACCTCGTGTCAAGCCCGCAACTTGCATTTTGTTGTAATGAATAGTTTTCTGCAGTTTTTGGAATCAAGTCAACGTTTTCACTCGTATCTAAGCTGACCAAAAGTAAATTCTTTGCAAGACCGAATAACCCCCTCACAAAACTCTTTCAGTTATAAAAGTAAGTTGAATAGTATTGCGTAATGAAGGCCAGAAATCTCATTATTTGCATAATTGAAGAGCTCCGAAAAATAATTTTCGGTCGTCAAATCGCATAATTTTTTTCGCCTGACAAATAAATAACCTGTATGCAAAGTTGCATCGATATATACGTCAAAAATTGAGGCTCTCAGAGTTTTTGCCGACTCAAAATGCCTTTCCGCCAAACCCGCCACCCGATCCGGGGAAAAAAGTTTTTCCTATTGTTCAAGCGGGTATGTAACCTTAATGTAAAATTTCGAATACGTGCGATTACTGGAGTCAAAAAAGAAATTTTAAAACGTTTCAAAATTGTTAAAAGGAGAAATTTCAACAATTTTGAAACGTTTTAAAATTTCTTTTTTTAACCAGTTTTCAACGTCTCAAAATTTTTTGTTTTATGTAGTAATTTTTAAACGTTTTAAAATTTCTTGTTTTAGAAGTTTCGAATTGTTCAAAAAATTTCTATTTTAGCGATTTTAAAACGTTTTAAAATTTATTATTTGAATTTGGAAACTTTTTAAAATTTCTTCATTCAACAATTTCTACCTCTC
This sequence comes from Ptenothrix huangshanensis, assembly GCA_036851915.1. Classification (NCBI taxonomy): domain Eukaryota; kingdom Metazoa; phylum Arthropoda; class Collembola; order Symphypleona; family Dicyrtomidae; genus Ptenothrix; species Ptenothrix huangshanensis. The sequence goes on along the minus strand of JAAXYX010000527.1, from coordinate 23,754 downwards.
GCAATTTCTTATTTTACCAATTTTCAACGTATCAAAATTTTCAATTTTAGCAATTTTGAAATGTGTGTAAAATTTCTTGTTATAATAATTTTGAATCGTTTTTATTTCAATTTTCCACGTCTCAAAATTTCTTATTTTAGAAATTTTAAAACTTCAAATTTTTTTATGGATTTAGGTACTTTTGCTTTTGAAGCATTGTGAATTCGGGTAGTTTTGTTGTAGGAGCCATTCGGATTCAGCTCATTTTGACTCTTGATCCAGATCCAGGATGTAGGTAAAGGCATATTATAGCAAAGTTATCGTTGCGTCATTTGCGAAGGATTACGTAGGAGTTAATTTAAAAATTGAACGTTGAATAAATTAGCCATTATGAATAGGAGCCACTATCACTCACTCGTTGCAGTGGCGCACAAACTTAGAAATAAAAATTAACCTCAACATAGCCAGACAATACTGCAAAAGTAATTTAAAAGTTGTTACGGCTTTATTAGTTAGTACTTGGCACTGGATAATTTAGTGTCGTTTACAATTGGCGAACGCATAGCGAGAATAAAAATCAGCAAGGAAATTATCTTCACGCAAAGTCGCCCTCGTTAATTTTTCTTAATGTAAAATAATTATGCTGAGGCAGCTTAGGGGATCTAAAGCTCTAACTTAAATATACAATCAAATATTAGCCCCATAAGTAGCGATCACAGGATTTTTTTCCCTGTGTGCCTGCTGGAAACACTATTGTCAACATTTTTAAAAACAAATCTGCCCGTTTTTAATTTAAAGTCAAAATTCCTTGTGTTTTCATAATTTATTTAGAAAAGGACGCGTCAGTTTGTTCTCAGTTAGTTTGAATACAATTTTCTCATTTTTTAGTTAGTCTTACAAAATTGCGTCTTTTTCTGGCAGAAAAAGGAGTCTTTCTTGTTATATTTAAAAAAAACACGTAATCCGTTGAAAACATGAATTTGCGTCTTTTTTGTTAAGTTAAAAAACTGCGGTTTTTTACTTTAAAACAAACTGCGTCCTTTTTTATGAATTTAAATAAAAAAACTGCGTCTTTTTTGTTAATTTAAATAAAAAACTGCGTCCTTTTTTTGTTGTTAATTCAAAAAAACTGAGTCCTCTTTTGCTAATTTAAATAAAAAACTGCGTCCTTTTTTTTGTTGTTAATTCAAAAAAACTGCGTCCTCTTTTGTTAATTTAAATAAAAAGTGCGTCCTTTTTGTTAATTCAAAAAAACTGCGTCTTTTTTGTTAATTTAAATAAAAAACTGCGTCCTTTTTGTTAATTAAAAAAAACTGCGTCTTATTTTGTTAATTTAAATAAAAAACTGCGTCTTTTTTGTTAATTTAAATAAAAAATTGCGTCTTTTTTGTTAATTTAAATAAAAAAACTGCGTCTTTTCCCTGCGAAAGAAAAAAATGAATGCAAAAAAAACGTGAATGAATGAAAATGAAATGAAATGGTGATTTGTTGTTGCTATAGTTAAATGGGATGTGATGCTTGGCTGATTCCACGACTTGGTTTTTTTGGCCAGTGCCAATTGAAGGTTGGAGTGAAAAGGAAACGAGTCGGAGCCAGACCAGACAGTCTTGGTCTTGAATTTGAATAAGTTTTCCTCAATGCTCTTGTGGAGAAGGAGTCTGAGTAGAAATAAAAATCGGAGGAGCTCGTGGAAGTACAACTGAAAAAGATCGTATCGTGAGCGGGCGAAAGGGCGAAAGGGCAACATTGCCCTGAGGGGACAATGACCTTTCAGTTTCAGCCCAATTCGCTCTTCTCCACAATCACACTCTGCCTCTTCACGTGCTTCTTCTACACCTCCGTCAAAGGTAATCACAGACTAGAGTCCATAAAATCCAACAAATAACAACTTAAGCCCACACTAATTTGTCATTTTTTGAGCACAGTGGAGCATTTTTCATAGCACGTTTATAACTGAAACTAACAATTTTAGGAACGGCGTTATTTTTGAAATTAACACTTTTTGAAACGGCACAATTTTTAAAATGAACCTTTTGAATCGGCGCAATTTTTAAAATATAACAGTTTTTTAAAAGGAACAATTTTTCAACTTAGCACTTTTAGAACGGGTGCAATTTTTGAAACTAACACTTTCAGTAACGGCGTCATTTTTGAAATGAACACCTTTTGGAACCAAGGGCGAATTTTTGAAATTAACACTGACCTTTGAAATGGTTCAGTTGTTTCAATTAAGTTTTGTAAATGATGAAAGAAAAAGCCCGGAAAATGTGGAGTGGAGAAGGAAGAGATGAATTTGAAATGGTTGAAACTTAAACTTCGCAGGTGATTTGTGCTTCCTTTGTGTGTCTTATACGGAGCCTTGCGCTTGGGTGAACCTCCTCCCACCGCCGCCGCCTGTCTTTAATTTTAATCAGTCGCAAATCCCCGGAGTTGCGCCAGGAACTCGGAGGACTGATTGCCCAGGGGAGTGCATGATTCACACGGACGGGAACGTAATCATTCGGGGATGCCGGAATGACACGTGGCCAGGAAGGATTGTGCCCTGCGACAACGTCACTGCTCATTTTGGGGAGGTGAATATGCAGGAGAAGTGCCACTGCTCCGGGAAGGAGTGCAACAAGGACCGTGTCATCGAGTACATCCCGCCCATTCCCCCCTGCCCTGTGGAAATCTGCGGTGGCGGGGAAACCGCTAATCATTGCACCGCTCTCAAGTCCTCACTCCTCACTGTCCTCGCTCTCCTCTTCGCCTCCTTTGGCCTTGGCCTAGCTCCGTCATTTCGAAAGCCACACCAAGGAGTGAGGAATCCTCAACGAGTGTCCTGAACATTCCCCCCGGGCAAACGATGTCCGCAAATAACCAAGGGATGTTTTTATGTGAATTTACTTACGTATAAATAATTAAGCGATTTGCCCTCTTTATGGAGCATCTATTAATTATTAGTGAGTTTTTCAACAATGTACTAGCCCTAAATTAATTACTCTTTGCAAATAATGGAAGAGCGGACAGCTGAATTAAAACAGAAACTTCAAACCTAAATTAAATTACACATGGACTTGCGTTATTTTCATCCTCTCTTCTTATATCTCCATTTGCATTACCTTAGATTGAGCAAGTTCAAGTTGAAAGTAAGTTTGGGCGAGATGCCGCGAGAGGCGGGAAGTAGCGGCGTGTCTGGGACAAAAATACGGGGGCTGCGTAATGTAAAAATCTATTTTCGGGAATCAACACTTTTGCAATAGTCTCATTTTTCAATGTAGCACTTTTTGAATAGGCGCAGTTTTTTGAATTTTCACTTTTTGAAAGGAAGCAAATTTTCGAATTTTCACTCTTTGAAACGGCACAATTTTTAGAACTTTCACTTTTTGGAAGGACAAGATTTTTCGAATTTTCATTTTTTGAAAGGGCACAATTTTTCGGATTTTTGTTTTTGAAAGGGCGCAATTTTTCGAATTTTCACTTTTTGAATGGGCGCAGTTTTTCGGATTTTTACTTTTTGAAAGGGCGCAGTTTTTCGAATTTTCAATTTTTGATAGGGCGCACATCTTTGAATTTTCACTTTTTGAAAGGGCACAATTTTTAGAATTTTCACTTTATGAAAGGCCACAATTTTTCGAATTTTCATTTTTTGAAAGGGCGCAGTTTTTCGAATTTTCACTTTTTGAAAGGGCGACATTTTTCAAATTAACTCTTTTTGACAGGACGTAACTTTTAAATTTAGGGGCCATGGACCACCGGGTCATAAAATTCGTAAAAATGACAAATGTGGGCCCATGTTCCCTGGCCTAACCCAAAGAAGCAGTCGTTTGCTCTTCAAATATTCTTCATAATTTGTAACGGCACCTTCTTTAAGAATTGTACCAAAATGCGCCTTTATTGGAAAAACGGAAACTACGCGGTACTTTCTTGAAGCCAAGACGAAAAAATTGTTTTAAAAAATAGGAGGAAAGAAAAACGCGCAGTTTTTTAAATTTACACGAAATCGGCGCAGTTTTTTTAAATTTAATAAAAATAAAAACGACCGAGTTTGTTTTAAATTAGAACAAAAACAACGGAGTTTCTTGAAATTAAGTAAGAGGAATAAGACACAAATACGAAACAGTTTTTTTGTAATTATTGGCATTATATCAGATGTTCTTTTTTATAATTAAATTGTACACTCAATGAGACCGAGTATTTTCGAGTCCTACGAGAAAAAAGCCCTGCTATAGCGCTTTGATTTATTTCGAATCATGTTTATGCTGGTGACTAACATTTCAGATTGCATTTACAGATATACACAGTTGGTTCTTTGGCAAACCAAAATACATAGAATTAAATGTGTGTATGTGTGTGTTTGTGTGTGTGGCTCTAGTTGAAAAAAATAGAAAGGGGAAAAAGCGAGTTGTCGGAAGCTGATCCTTTTGTTGATTTTCGTGGCGGAAGGAATTCATTTGTTAGCCTTGCTAACTGACGCTCTGCCTGTCAGTGCGAGAATGGGTGGCTCATGAATTGTTATATTTAACGAGCCACCTTCGTACTCGATTTTGCTCCCGTTCTGGTATCCTCTTGCAGCCTCTAGTGGCGTGTTATACTCAATTATTCCGATTCCACTGAAAACCAAAAGACATTCGCACCTTCAGTCATAACTCTATCGTTTTGTGTACATGTATAATTATAGGAAAGACAACTTGTACAATATCAACTTGACCCTCCTCTAACGAGGATATCAGTAACGCAACCGAAGCCTATGTATATAAGTCCAAGTCCAAAGAAGCATTTTCTTTGCATGCATAGGCCTGGAAAAAACTTGGCAGTCCAGTGTAAACATTTAATAAAACTTGATCTCATCCGGTCTCAATAGTATTCAAAAATGAGCCTTTTCTGTGCAAACTCTAAAAAAACTGCTCGATTTTCGTTTAAGTTAAAAAAAACTGAGTTATTTTTGTTTAAAATACAAAAAAACTGCCATCGTTTTAGCTTCAATTTAAAAAAATGCCTTGTTTCCATGTTGATTTTTTTTAAAAAAAATGGGGTCGTTTTGTTTACATTTAAAAAGCTGCGTCGTTTTGCTTCAATTTGAAAAAAATTCCCTGTTTTCATGTAAATTTTAAAAAAATGGTGTCGTATACGTTTAAATTTAAAAATCTGCTTGGTTTTCGTGTAACTGTGTAAAAAGACTTTACAGAGCTTGTTTTTCAATTGCTTAGTTGTGATTTGTGTAAATTATTCAAGGAGAAGGAAATGAAGGCGTGATTGAATTCGCGTGTGACTTACTGTTGAATGTCGACCTGAATGGCACCTTTAAATAATTGAAACAACTTGGTTCTGGTCATAGACTTGGGACATCGCAGAAGGTAAATTTTGGGGAGGAATAAGTTGGAAATGTTCGAGTAGCCCACTTCGTTCTCTTTCAGTATTTTATTCCATAATTTCGTGGCCAGCTCTTCCGGCGTCATCTCGTGGATGTCGTGACCAGCAACCTCTTTCTGCAAAAGCACATCCAGATCAATCCCTTTACAAAATCCTGTTTCCGCTGTGAAAAATGCTAAAACCTTACGCTTGTTTTTATTTCTATGCCTTCTGTTTCCCGTAGTCATCATTAAGTTTTAGTTAAAGCAGTGGCGTAAGCAGGAGTTTTTTTCTGGTACGCCTACCGAAAAAACTGTACCTATCCAGTGCAAATCTCAAAAAACTCTGTGTTTTTCTATAAACTGTAAATAAAAAATGCATGTTTTTTTTGTAAATGTAATAAAAACTGCTTGTGTTTTTGAATAAATTTCAAAAAATGTGTTTGTTTTTTTTTAAATTAAAAAAATATGTTTGTTTTTTGTAAATTAAAAAAAACTGCTTGTGTTTTTGAATAAATTTCAAAAAATGTGTTTGTTTTTTTTAAAATTAAAAAAATATGTTTGTTTTTTGTAAATTAAAAAAAACTGCTTGTGTTTTTGAATAAATTTCAAAAAATGTGTTTGTTTTTTGCAAATTAAAAGAAACTGCATCTTTGGCGTGTAAGCTCCAATAATTGTTATTCTAACGTAGGCCTAAGCCTACCTCTTGTTACGCCACTGAGTTAAAGAAAGGAATGTGAAAGGGAAGCAAGAAGCAACTCTTTCATGTTTATTTCTCATCTTCAACAACTGGCTCCTTACATCGTTAGTCTGATGAGATTTCGGCTTCGGTTTGCCTGCAGGTCCACCTGAAACACAATTTCCAAATTAAAGTCTTAACATTTTTGGTTTACCAAATGCCGTAAGTGGAGTTAAACAGTAGCGCCCAAAGGATTTTTTTTCCTGTATCACTAGGCCTGGAAAAGACTTGATGAGTCCAGTCCAGTGTGCAAATTAAAAAAGCTTCATCTTATCCACTGTAGGTCAGTTATAAGAAAAATTGTGCTTTTTCCTTTTAAGTTTAAAAAAACTTGGTCGTTTTCGTGTATATCTTTAAAAAAAATTCGATGTTTTGGTGTAGCTTTAAAAAATTGGTTCGATTCCCTTTATTTTTTTAAAAATGCGCCTTTTCTATGTAAATTTAAAAAACTGCGTCGTTTTGGTGTAGCTTTAAAAAACTGCTTCGTTTTCGTGTAATTTTTTTAAAAAATGCGCCTTTTGGCCTTTTCTGTGTTAATTTAAGAAAATCTGCGTCGTTTTTGCGTGGATTCAAGAAAGCGGTGGTTGTCGTGTACTTTTAAAAAAAAAGATGCAACCTTTCCGTGGAAATGTTAAAAAAGCTGCAGAGTGCATTTTTAAAAGTTCATGGAGGGGGCTAAAGAAAAAACATTATATCTAAATCTCAAAAGACTGCACCTATTTTTGTTTAAATTTAAAAAAACTGCAACTAGTTTTGAATAAATTTAATAAAACTGCACCTATTTTTTGTATAAATTTCAAAAAATTGCACCTATTTTTGTGCAGATTAATAAAAATTGTGCCTATTTTTGTATGGATTAAAAAAAAGTGTACCTATTTTTGTATACATTTCAAAAATTTGCACCTATTTTTGTACAGATTAATAAAAATTGTGCCTATTTTCGTATGGATTAAAAAAAGGTGTACCTATTTTTGTATAAATTTCAAAAAAAATGCGCCTATTTCTGTGCAGTTTAATAAAAATTGGGCCTATTTTTATATAAATTAAAAAAAAGTGTACCTATTTTTGTATAAATTTCAAAAAATTGCACCTATTTTTGTGCAGATTAATAAAAATTGCGCCTATTTTTGTATAAATTAAAAAAAGTGTACCTATTTTTGTATAAATTTAAAAAAAAATGCGCCGGTTTTTGTTTTCAAAAAACACATCTTTTTGGGTCTATTTTTGAAACAAAGGCATTATGTCCAGTTTAAATGAAATCAAATTGGTTTTCTACCTGAAGGCTTTTTACCAGGGCCAGCAGTGCTATCAGTGCTCGCGCCTTTCTTCGAAAGAGGAGCTTCAGCAGGCGCAGGCGCAGGCGCAGGCTTTGGTGCTGAACGTACACCTTTAGAAAATCAGAAAAAGAGGCACAAATCAATTTATTGTCTATTTTCGAAATTGCGAATATTAAACTAAGTGCTGTCATGATATGTAAATAAGTAGATAATAAAAACGTAATAAATTGACGAAACCTTTTTGCCATTCAAGTTGCTGTGGTCCCTGTTTGGGCAAAAGCGAATCTGCGTAGGCCTTCTCTCTTCCCGCACGATCAGCATGAACGGACACTGCGACGCGGTTTCTGAAACACCGCAAAATGTTGTTTTACCCAATAGTCTTTAAAGTATAAACGTATGTACCTTCTATAGCTATCATAACTAGGCATATCTCGTGGTGTCTTTCTACAATCATTTACCACTGCTTTATTCAGCCGCAGTTATTTTATTCCTTCCATTTCAAGTTTCGAACCCAGAAAATGGAAACTGGATTTTTTTCGTGTAGGCCTCACAAAACTTGATGAGTCCAGTGTAAAATTCAAAAAAAGGCTGCATCTTAACTTGCGCCTTTTTCGTAACAATTTAAAAAAAACAGAGCCGTTTCGCGCAAATTAAAAAAAACTGCGTCACTTTTGTGGTTTAAAAAACCTGCATCGTTTTTGTGAAAATTTAAGAAAAACTCCGTCGTTTTTGTTGTAATTTAAATAAACTGCGCCGATTTTGTGTGAATTTTAAAAAAAGTGCGTCTTTTTTGTGAAAATTAAAAAAAACTGCATCGTTTTTGTTGTAATTTAAAAAAACTGCGCCCATTTCGTGTAAATTTGAAACACTGCGCGTTTTTGTGTGAATTTAAAAAACTGCGGCGTTTTATTCTAAAGTGAAAAAAACCGCGTCTTTTTCTTCTAATTTGAAGAAAACAGAGTAAGCTTTTGAGTTTTAAAAAACGCGTCTTTTACGCGTAAGGTTAAAAAATGGGTCGTTTTCTTGTACATTTAAAAAAAAGTTTAATGTTTAAACAGACCGAGATGATGTTATTTCGTAGTATAGTGAGTATAGCCGTAATGATACAAGGATTAATTTGTTATGTGCGTGTAGGTACATAAGCGTACCCTTCAAATGTGGTGAGCCATTTAACGTATTCAGTCCCAGGAACCGCATCCTGAATATCAGCCTTCGTAACGCTCGGTGTAGTTTTCAGTATATAATTCTCCTAAATATTAAACGCGGGAAATCTCAACTTCGCATTGCATTGCCTAAACTTATCTTTAGCTATGCTCAAATATTACTCACTATTTATTATTTTTTTAGATTCGTTGCGTTTGTAAAAAGACTGTGATCTGTGATGTATCGTTATCGTTGTTTGAGAAAAACTTACTTCGGATATGATCCATGCGAAGCGACCATCTCCAAGATCAATTACTCCGTCCGTATTATGCTTAGCCTCCTCATGAGCTTCGTCAACGCTCTTGAACTGGATAATTGCTTGACTGCAGTTTCACAAATTCACAAATTCAAATTTTATTATCGGCAACTTTTGTTTTCTGGGTCAAATGTAGTGCTTTCTTAGTATACATTCACTTGTGAAAACTTGAGAGAAAAGCCTAAATCCCCCGTTGGTCTTTTTCCCATATGGTGTAAAATATAAAATAACATAATATTCTAGTGTAAATTACGTATTAAAAATAGCTACCTTTCTATGCAAATTTAAAAAATGCCGCTACTTTTTCACGCAAAGCAAAACTGTAAAAAACGTCGCTTTTTCTTGTAAATTTTAAAAACTACTTCATTTTTGTATAAGATTAAAATTAGTTCGTCTTTTTCGTGGAAATTTAAAAAGCGCTCCTTTTTTGCGTACGATGAGAAAAATGAGCGCTTTGTCCGTATACGTTAAAAATCGATTCCAAAAGCTGACTGTCGCTGCTAAATATTTGCCTTCTTTGCAAAAAATTAAAAAATTGACCAATAATATTTCCGTATAAAAAACGCGCTTTCTTTGCCTAAAAATTAAAAGTTATTTGCGTCTTTTCCATATAAATTTAAAAACGCGCCTTTTATGCGTAAAATTAAATAATTGCGCCTTTTCCATATAATTATGTTTTAAAAAATTAAAAATGTTAAAAAATTTTTCAAAGTTTAAAAACATGGCATTGTTTTTGTGAAAATTTAAAAAAACGCACCATTTTAGTATTTAAAAAACACCGCGTTTTTTTTGTGAAAATTTAAAAAGACGCGACATTTTCTTATTTAATAAACACCGCGTTGTTTTTGTGAAAATTTAAAAACGCGCCTTTTCGAGTATTTTAGAAAATGCGTCTTTTTTGCGTGAGTTTTAAAAAAATGCATCGTTCCGCGGGAAAACCTAATTCGTGCATTGTATTTTTAAATACCCTTGGGTAACTTTTCTGTCTTTAGTTACGATGCTGTAAGATGCCACGCCACATGATGGATTGACACTTTGCTGTGCTATGATTATGAGAAATGAAATTACCCTCGTCGCATTTTCACATGTACTGCATTTGGATACTTTGACGTTAATACGTCCTCGGTAATATCGTCCGGTAGATTTTCCACCTTCAGCTCCTGTTTCAAAGTCAAACTTTGCCATCATTATATTATTTGCTTTGTAAGTATCAAAAGGGAACAAGTAAGGACTAATTTTGTAAACCTGGAAAACGTACATTAGGGAAAACCCAATGCATTACACCTTGACCCAATTTTTTCAATTCACTGCTTTCGAATTCTTTGTTTCGGATTTCCGGTTTCGAATATTTTAAAACTGCCATCGGTAATCTACGGGATTAGAATCCATTGCAAAATTTCAAAAGTCAACTCCATTTAGGCGGGGATCCAGAGGGGGTGCTAAGGGGCTGTAGCTCCTCCATAAACATGAAATTACGATTTTTTTTAACTTTAACAAACATAGGCACAATTTTTTTCAATTTGCAAAAAAATGCAATTTTTTAAAATTTATACACAAATATATACGTTTTTTAAAATACGAAATAGGTGCAATTTTTTGAAATTTAGATATAATGTTTTTTTCTTCAGCCCCCTCCATGAAATTTTTCTGGATCCGCCTCTGACTTCATTACTATTTTTTTATCGTGTAGCATAAAATGGAACGTGTTTGATTGTTTATCGTCATAATTATTATGATGTACCCGTTTCCTCCCTTCGTAAGCACCTTCTTCCTCGCTTTAGGAAACATTTTTTTGATTGTGTCTTCACCCGTGTCTTCATCCAAGTCCATCACCCACGCTTCCTGTCCATTCCAGTCCAGTTCAAAGTCGAATAATCCCACAATTTAAATGTGTAACAAATTTTGAGACTCTTTAGAATTTGAAAATCATGTAATTACTTACGTCAGGCGAAACGCCATCGCCACTTTTACCCCCACCTGTTGTCAATTAATTTAAATTTGGAATTTTTTATATTTAATTTTGGAAATAATTATAATGTATGATTATTATAAGTGGTTTTTATTTTGAATTATGCTTGTGTTGGAAGCGCCTCTAATCCCTACAAAGTATTAATTACCTGAGGTAATAAAACAGCTTTTCTCTCATAATTTGCTCCCGGGACACTTGTTTTCAAATATTCAAATATTGTTCGACCAAACCTAGTAAGACTTTTTCTCCATCTTTCCCATCCTACATTTAAACTATTCTATTCCATTAAACCATTCACCATACACAATAAATATTAATAGTATTCATCATTATAGTCAAAATAAATTAATATAAAGTATGTAAAAAGAAAAACAAAATCATGTTTGTCAAAATCTTTCCGTGCGGGAACATTTTTCTCCCATTTTTTACCGTGCGGGTTATTTTGGGTATTTGTGAATTTTCAGAAATGTTTCTGGCAATTGTCCCAGCACTGTATCATGTATTTTTTAATATGAAAACGACGTCATTTTTATAATTTACGAGAAAACGCCGCGGTTTTTTTAATTTACGAGAATACGGCACAATTTTTTTAATTTTTGAAAAATGACGCATTTTTTTTACTTTGTCAAAAACGACACATTCTTTTTATAATTTATAAGAAAACCAAGGAGTATTTTACTTTTTTTTACTTTATGAAAAAGATTCGGGTTTTTTAAGTAACTTTTGAGAAAACGACGCAGGTTTTTGTAGATTTACACGAATAAAACGCATTATTTTTTATAATTTACAAGATGACAGAGCATTTTTTAAAAAATTACACAAATTACTTTTTCTTCCTCTAAAAAATTCCTTTTCTGGATTTTTCAAAATGCTAAAAATGCTGTTTTTTTTTATCTCAAAACATAATAATAATGTCATAATCTGGTAGTAAAATTATGCTTTTTTGAACTCAAAATGCTTTTATAGAGCTTTTTGAAGTTGCATTTTTTGATAGTAAGTGATGCAACTTTTGAGTTTAAAAATGCTCAAAACATTTTTCTCATCCCTCCGATTGCTAATATGAAGTCATTTTCAGTATTTTAAAGTTGTTTGAAAAATCTTTTAAAATTCTTACTTATGTAATTAGTAATTGAGAAATTCAGATGGACACATAGACATTGATGAAAAAAGGCAGAAAATGTCCTACTTTTACATGTCAACTTGGGTTAGAGAGCAAATGTGTGAGAACAAGTGTCCAGAGAGCAAGTATCGGATTTTCATTACCAACTCCCAACGCCATGTCTTGGTAGTATCCACTGCTAAAAAACTAAAACATTTTTACACAATTATTATTCACCTTTACTCTCACCTTTATTTCAAATCAAGTCAACAACGTGTTAATTACTTCTTTCACATTCAGTTTTACTTTTTACGTACTCATTTTCCAAACAAATTACAAACATATTTTCAACTTTTTTTAACACGTACATATCGTCTTTGAAGAGTGAAAACGAGCTAAATGTATTATGCCCCGTGCAGAGCATAATGAATGCTGAACTAATTGCAATAACATTGACATTCTGCTTAAGGGGCGAGATGCATTTAACTCTTTTTCATTCTTCAACGACGATATCCTGCTTTTTTCGGGATATCTCTTTGTCTAAGCCAGAGGGGGGCTAAGGGGCTATAGCCCTCTCCATGAATTTGAAATTATGTGTAGATACAAACAATGACTTTCTTTCAAAATCTAAACCAGGTCTAATGCGTTTTTTAAAAAACATGTTTGTCGTTTTTTGAAATTAACACAAAAATAGGTTATTTTTTTAAATTTACACAAAAGTAGGTGCAGTTTTTTCAAATGTGCACAAAAATGGACGCAGTTGTTTTAAATTGGCTAAAAAATGGGCGCAGTTTTATTAGTTTACACAAAAGTAGGTGCAATTTTTGGAAATTTACAAAAACAGATGCTGTTTTTTTAAACTTATACAAAAATAGGCCCAATTTTTTTAATTTGCACAAAATTAGGAGGATTTTTTTTAATTTGCACAAAAGTAGGCGCAGTTTTTTTTAATTTGCACAAAACCACAAAATTAGGCGCAGTTTTTTGAAATTTTCACAAAAATATTCCCAGTATTTTTAATTTGCACAAAAGTAGGCGCAGTTTTTTGAAATTTTCACAAAAATAGGCCCAGTTTTTTTAATTTACACAAAAATAGGTGCAGTTTTTTTTAATTTATACATTATCTTAATACGTCAATGGTCTAAACAGAATTATGCGTTATCGTAATCCTTTGTGCGAATTATGCGCTTTATGCGAAAACAATTTTGTTTGCAATTTATGCGTCTCGGTTGCCTTAGTTATCTTTATAGATTGTTTCTGCTTTCTTGTTTTCCATTTTCTAATTTTACGCTACTTAAATTCTGATAAGGTTGGGCTTTCTAAATTCCAGAGCAGTTATTCAAGACTAAAAAAAAATTTGAATCCGTGCAAGAAACTTGCTCATAATTTATCATAATCATAACGAAGTAGAGTTGCGCTCTGTGTACATCGTTCAAGTTATATATTGCTCCCCTTTCAAAAAGCGTTAGTTGGAAATTAGTTTATTGGAAACATAAGATTTTTTGAAAAGTGTTAATAAATTATTGGAAAAATCATACTTTTTCACATAACTTTACTTAAAGATTAAATTTTAAGAAGTGTTAGTTTAAAAAAATTCCTACCAAAATTACACATTGTATGATATGAATTATAATTATTATTGAATTTATGTTGCATTATGCACATAAAAACGAAAAGAAATTTTGTTAAAAATGGATGCAAACTAAGGCTAAAATCTTATCTATCGCAGCTGCCTCAAACTCATTCAAGTGCTACAAAGTGGTTTCGTTGGCCTAATATGCATCACGGACACGAAGATGTAAGTAATAATTGGTTGTTGTACGCAAATATAAAATTAATTCATTAGTGCAACTTTAGATGGTTCACGTGCGGGAAAAATCTTTTTGTACTTTAGTCACATCGCATCGGTCACTAGTGAGCAATTTCATATTATTTTTATTTAGTTTCAGTCTTACGAGCAACCATTCTAAAGAGCAATTTTGAAAGGGCGCAATTTTTCAAATTCACAGTTTTTGTAAGGGCGCGATTGCTCAAAATATCACTTTTTGAAAGGGCGCAATTTTTCAAATTCACAGTTTTTGTAAGGGCGCGATTGCTCATAATATTTTTTTTGAAAGGGCGAAATTTTTGAAATTACGCTTTTTGACAGGGCGAAAGTTTTTAAATTATCACTCGTTTAAAAGGGCGCAATTTTTCAAATTCACAGTTATTGTAAGGGCGAAATTTTTCAAATGACGCTTTTTGACAGGGCGCAATTTTTTAAATTATCACTTTTGAATAGGCGCAATTTTTCAAACTCACAGTTTTTGCAAGGGCGAAATTTTTCAAATTACGCTTTTTGACAGGGCGCAATTTTTTAAATCATCACTCTTTTGAAAGGGCGCAATTTTTCAAATTCAGTTTTTGTAAGGGCGAAATTTTTTCAAATTACGCTTTTTGACAGGGCGCAATTTTTTAAATTATCACTCTTTTGAAGGGCGCAATTTTTCAAATTCACAGTTTTTGTAAGCGCGGAATTTTTCAAATGACGATTTTTGACAGGGCGCATTTTTTGTAGTAGTTTCACTTTTTGAAATGTGGAATTTTTCCAATTATTAAAGCTTTTTGAAAGGGCCAAAGAAGGCCGCCTGATGAGCATTGAGCATTTGCTAAAAAGTCCTTTGGTGTGGTTATGGTGGTAGGTTCTAGTTACTTAATTTTGATGAGCTGAATCTGACACGAATGTAAATGAGCGCATGACTGTGGTAAGTGAAAAGACCCTGACTTGACTTGACTTGACTTACAATGTTTCCCTTCGGAGGCCACGGAAAGAACTTTTTGAGAGCAGCTAAAATGTCGGGCCCCGCACCTGCCTCCTTACTATAGAACCGGTAGGCATAACCCCCTTCCTCAACCGTGCTTCTCTTTTTTTTCATGGACAATCTGGAGAGCGACACTCGGTTGTCTTGAATGGATGGATCGGGGTCAAGAGCCGTGTCTTCTCCTTCGGCGTTTTCGGTCGCAGCGCCATCTTCTCCTTCTCCTTGTCCTTTCACTTCCGGTACATACTTGACAGTCACCGTTGATCTCTTTTTGTCCTTGCCTTTGCTCGATCTCTTTCTCACATTCCCTCCCTTACTTCCCTGACTCCCTTTACTACTGCTCCCTCGACTGCTCCCTCGACTCGCCCCCACTTTCTTTGGGTCCGAGGCCGTGCTCTTCTTTTCTGGCATTTTTTAATTTCACAACCACGCTCACATATACTTACAATTTACCAACTTACAACCACCAATTTCATGGCATTACAAAGGAAATTTTCCCTGTCACTCTACTCTGAATTTAGGTTATTTCCCACTCCCACTTGATTTCGATTTCCATTCATTCAATTGCACCATACTATGGCATAGTATTGATTTTTTATCTATTTTAATTATTTATTCCAATGTGTCCTTTGTGAAGTAGTTTAAAGCAAACGGGGTTAAGTTACTAGTATTAGTATTATAAGAAATTAGGATTAATTAGGGATATAAATTTAGTTGCTCTAAACCTAAACTCTAAAATAAAAATATTAAGTATTAGTTTAGTACTATCATTATTTCATAATCATAATATAATCATTCATCATTATATTATCGCATCATTTTCATCATCATCAATTCATTATCAGCATTCATTATTACATTACTATTGAAAGAAAATTAGAAATCCCAGCCAAGGTAACTGGACGCCACGCAAATCCTTCTAATAGTTTTTGACTACTTTGAGAATTAATTTTTAAAAAAAATTATTTAATTTTGTTTGTTTTGATATTTATGATACAATCCCAGAAGTAAAAATGAATATTCTATTTTATTCTTTTATAATATTAATTATAGTAGTAATAATGATTTCATTAAGAGTATTCTGTATTCTGTCGGTGAATTAATTATTGCGTTGCACAGAGCAACACTAACTGCTGAGTTCATTTTATCCTGATCCTGACCTGCAAGTCAAGTCAAGTCCAGTCCAGACTCCAGGCTCCAGGACCAAAATTTATTCCAGTCCACAGAATTGAAATTCAGTTGATATTCTTTATTTCTTAAGACGATTTTCTAAGTGACCTGTGACCTTAGACTTATGATACCTTTAGTTTAATTTAATTTGTGTCCTACGTCCTACGCATGATCAGAGCACACCTCTATGGGAAATATTTAAAAATCCCCAGTTTTTCTTGTAAAACTGTAGTTTCTAAAAAAATGTAACCTGTTCTGTTCTAATGCTCTTTGAAAAGGTGTTAGTTGGAAAAATAAAAATAAAAATTACTATTAAAAAGAATTAATTTGGAAAAATGCGTTTTTACATGACGCAGCACCCCCCGAAATTCAGTCCCAGCTACGCCCCTGGTTTGGATTTGTAGACGAAACCGAGATTTATTACGATACTGGACGTTGAAAAGTAAGCGGGAAAAAATGGGAGCATGGTGCACTCCCATCCTCATCACTCTCGCCTTCATCACTGGCATTCTCCTACGCCAAGCCCAAGGCCAAGATACAGCAGAAGCTATAGATCCATTAAGTAAGTTAACTTCATCTCGTTGTTACGGACGGCTTTATTTTTTCCAATTCGCCATTTATGGACATTTATGGGAATATACCAAGTTTGTGTATCTGTATTGTGAAATTCTCGGAGCTTTGGGAATTTCAATTCGGGAATTTTGGCAATGGAAATCAAATACTCTGTCAAACAGGAAATTCCTATATAGAGAATTCCTTAAAAAAGTACTTCTCAAAAGATATTTAATCTCAAAAGCTCAATGCATGCGTGTTATAAAACCAAAATCTGGAAAAAATCGGGAAAAAAGGCTTGAGAAAATCAGGCTTGAGAAAATTAAAATATCACAGGCAATTTTGAACCCCTACAGAAATTTCAGGCTATTATCAAAATTAGTTAACATTTGCACAAATAATTCACTGTCACAAGAAGACAAGAAAGTCTTAAAATCAGAACGTTAGCCAATTCAAAATCGTTTCTTAATCATGTTCAAATGCTGCCAGTTAAAAATCAAACCCGGGAAAGTCGAAAAAGTCAGCCAAAAAACGGAAATTTTTGGAAATATCACAATAGTTGACAGTTGACCGTTGACCTTTAAAAACAGGAAATGTCATAAAATGTGACCTTGAAAAACATGAAATATCGGGGAAATCTGACCCTTATAAACGTGTAATATAAAGAAATTTCACCCCGAAAAATTAAAATAAGAGAACCCTAAAACAAAATGACCAACATCCAAAACGCCTTCAAAGCAAAATTGTCTAAATCCTATAGAATCATTTTTAGTCGTTTCAAAGTTGTTAAAATAGAAATGAGACGTTTCAAAATAGCCGCACTAGGAAATTTTGAAACGTTTGAAAATTGATAAAACACCAAATTCTGAAAGGCTAAAAATTTTCAATATACAACATTTTGAGACGTTTCAAAATTGCTAAAATTGGGAATTCTAAATAGTTTTAAAGTTGTTAAAATACTCTCAAAGGAATACAAATGTTTAATATGCAAAATTTTTAAACGTACTTTTGCCATAATAGGAAATTTTGAGACATTTCAAAATTGTTAAAATACGAAAGATGTAAATGGTGAACGTTTCTAAATTGCTAAAATTGGAATTTTTGCAACGTTCAAAATTGCTAAAATTGGAATTTTTGCAACGTTTAAAATTGCTAAAATTGCAAATTTTGAAACGTGTAAAATTGCTAAAATAAGAAATTTTGAGGCATTTCTTTGTTAATATACGAAAGTTGTAAACGTTTCAAAATTGCTAAAATTGGAATTTTTGCAACGTTCAAAATTGCTAAAATTGGAATTTTTGCAACGTTCAAAATTGCTAAAATTGGAATTTTTGAAACGTTCAAAATTGCTAAAATTGGAATTTTTGAAACGTTCAAAATTGCTAAAATGTGAAATTTTGAGATTATTTCAAAATCGCGAAAATAAGAAATTTTGAGATATTTCAAAATTGCTGAAATTGGAAGTTTTTAAACGTTTATAATTGCTAAAATTGGAATTTTTGCAACGTTTAAAATTGCTAAAATAAGAAATTTTGAGGCATTTCTTTGTTAATATACGAAAGTTGTAAGCGTGTAGTCTAACGGAGGGGATTTTGCATTGAATGCGTTATGGCTTTAGCTAATTTTGACTTAAGAGAGGGTTTAAGAGAAATGAGAATGGGATTTGTGTAGCGAATGTTTTTGGGTTTGCAGTCATCCGGTGTGTGACTTGTGCGAATTGCACTGAGGTTCGGTCGAAGTCTGCTCCGGCTGAAGTGGATCCGATGCACGACGTGTGGAACTGCGACCTGGGAGTGGAGAAGGATGAAGGGGACGGCTGCATCATTTACAACGACGGAAAGCACATATTCAGAGGCTGTAGAACGGTCGAGGATTCGACGGGGAAGAAAGTCCCTTGCTCTGACATGACTCCGCCTCTGGGCGTCGAGCATTACTGCCTTTGTTTCAAGTCGAGGTGCAACGACTTCGACGTCATCAAAGGCTCGAACAACGGCTCAGCCTCATCCTCCACACCCATCCCCTTCTTCAGTCTGTCCACCAAAACCGAGGCCAGCCTCCCAGCACTAATCGTCCCCGGCCTAATTCACATTGTCCAAATATTCATTCCCAAATACGACAAATAAATAATCTACTTCCAGTTTCAAATCACTTCCCATTTTCCCCTTTCATTTCCACTCTTTACGCTAACCTTAATCCAACTTGTGTATGCATTTCATTGGAAAAACACATATTTCCTTTTTTCATTTCAAAAACTGTTAATTCCAAAAATTGCGCCCTTTCAAAGAGTATAAATTTTAAAAATTGCGCCGTCAAAAAAAATGCTAATTTGAAAAATCGGGCTATTTCAAAAAGTGTAAATTTTAAAAATTGCGCCCTGTCAAAAAATGATAATTTTAAAAATTGCGCCCTGTCAAAAATTATAATTTGAAAAATCGCGCCCTTTCAAAAAGTATAAATTTTAAAAATTGCGCCCTGTCAAAAACAGTTAATTTTGAACATCGCGCCCTGTCAAAAAATGCTAATTTGAAAAATCGCCCCTGTCGAAAAGTGTTAATTTTCAAAATTGCGCCCTGTCAAAAAGTGTAAATTTGAAAATTGCACCGTCATTGCGCCCTTTCAAAAAGTGTAAATTTGAAAATTGCCTCCTGTCAAAAATGATAATTTGAAAAATCGCGCCCTTTCAAAAAGTATAAGTTCTAAAATTGCGCCCTGTCAAAAACTGCTAATTTTAAAAATTGGGACCTGTCAAAAACAGTTAATTCCGAACATCGCGCCCGTCAGAAAATGCTAATTTGAAAAATCGCCCCTGTCGAAAAGTGTTAATTTGAAAAATCGCGCCCTGTCAAAAGTTGTTAATTTCGAAAATTGCAAGCTTTCAAAAAGTGTTAATTAAAAAATAAGCCCTTTTAAAAATGTGATTGGAGACAAAGAATCTGATATTTTCCATCTCAAAGCCTTTTCTCAACGACAACGACGATACGGCGTCCAACTCCAAATGGACTCCATTTTTTAGTGATGGCGAGTAGATGACGTGGAGTTTTATTTAAATCCTACATTAACTCAAGTTTTTTTCAAGCCTACACGTAAACAAATCCTGCGGGCGCTACTCTTTATAACTTTTTATGAATTTGCGATTTTCCTGACCTACTTCACGTCTTGGGATGGGAGCCTACCTGTAGCCTATTTATATCCTTTTAAGCCTTTTTTGCTTACAATTCAGGGAGCCAGAATGTAACTGAAAATCGATAAAATGTAAAACGTGACAAATCCTTAACTTTTCCAAAAATATGTTGAGTTTACGCTTTCAACGACATAGCCTTTTTCTTCAATTTATGATTGAGGAAGCCTACAGCCTAGCCTATTTTTAACTTCTAAAACGATGCACCCTACCTATAAGCCTATTTTATGCTTACCTACAACTACAAAGCTAGGCGCCGATATTTAATTTTTCGAAATAATTTTTAGAATAATAATTTAAATAAATGTCAGGCTGAGATGAGAATTAAACAATGAGAATAAATTTATTGGACACTTGAATTAATCCCACTGCTTAGTTCTAGAAGACATAAATCGCTAAGAGGTAGAAGCTCGCTCCGATCGATCCCACAAAAGTGTCCAAGGCAACAAAAATTATGTAGAGGAGGATCACGTGGCGCAGTTTTTGCGGGTGTTTCAAATCACAATTCTCCAGTCGTCCGTCTGATTTCGTAAGGTTCCAAGGCGTCCATGTCATCGACAATGGAGTCGTTGTTGAAGAATTGTCCGCGTAACTTTGACTTTGTCTTTGACCTTGACCCTGACCTTGACCTTGACCTTGGAATTCGGATCCTCCTCCCAAAATGTTAATTGGCTCGGAGACCATTTGTTGAATGAAAAAAGCCGAAGCTCTTGTTGGTACTTGACCTTGACCTGGACTTTGACTTTGCATTTTGATTCCCATTTGACTTTGACCACCTCGTTCGTTCTTCAATTGACCCGAGCACACTTGAAATACTTTACCACCGTTGTACATTCTAAAGAGGATGAAGAGCACACAAAAGAGAATCCCGACAGCACACAAATTCACAATCATCCACGCCTTGCAAAACTTGGAAATATTCTGAAAACAATCATTACCCAAATTAACGCAAAAAGGGCGAAATTATTTTTGTCTTAAACGAAAATATAGAGGATTTTTTATTTAAACGAAATTTACGGGGCTTTTTCATATTATTATTAACGTAAAATGGTAGTTTTAAACGAGAACGGTTCAATTTTTTTCTTTGCGCAAAAAAGGCGCGGTTTTTTTAATTCAAAGGGAAAAAGGCACCATTTTTTAATTTAAGCGAAAAAGGCGCAATTTTTTCGAAATTGACGCAAAAAAACGGGAGGCGTTTTTTAATGCAAACGAAAAAAGCTTTTTCGAAATTAGCGCCAAAAAGAGGAGTTTTTGTTAAATGTAAAGAAAAAAGATTGAATTTATTTAAAGAGATACTTACAGCAATTGTGGTGACGGAAATGAGAAGTTGAACACAACCAAGGACTAGAGTTGTGGAGGCGATTCCGATGCGTCCGTAGAACTTAAGGCAAGGATCCTTGGAGGCAGTGCAGTTCATCCAATGGACGTGAAACTCCGGCGATTCTTTTCGCACTCGCACAACTTGAATGAGGAAGAAGACGGAAAAGTTCATCACGCACATTGACGCCAACTGTACCACCAAAACCAAACCACGAAATCAACAACCCTCTCCCATAAAAAGCGCCACATTTAAATTCCCTAATTCAAAATTCCAATTTTGAATCCAGAAATATCTTTCCAAAGAGAATCTAAGTCACTGGTACTTTTTAATTCAATCCTCCACGCTCTTAATTACCACGCATACTGTTTTAGGTTTTTGTGTAGATTTAAAAAAACTGCATCTGTTTTTGTGCAAAATTCAAAAACGTGTATGTTTTTTTTTCAAAAAATTAAATCTGGTTTGTATGAATTTTAAGAAATTGCATTAATTTTTCAATAAATTTCAAAAAGGTGCATTTGTTTTTTTTATCCCAAAAACGTGTATCTGTTTTTGTTTTTTTAATCCCAAAAACGTGTATCTGTTTTTCTAAATCTCGAAAAACTGTATCTGTTTGTGTGTAAAATTCAAAAACGTGTATCTGTTTTTTTTAAATTTTAAAAAATTAAATCTGGTTTATATAAATTTCAAAGAAATTGCGTTAGTTTTTATATAAATTTCAAAAAGGTGTATCTGTTTTTGTGTTAATTTCCAAAAAGTGCATCTGTTTTTGTATAAACTCCAAAAAACAGCATCTGTTTTTCTGTAAATTTCAAAAACGTGCATCTGTTTTTGTGTTAATTTCCAAAAAGTGCATCTGTTTTTGTTAATTTCAAAAATGTGCATTTGTTTTTGTGTTAATTTCCAAAGAAGTGCATCTTACCTGCCTACCGATGCCGAATAACCGATGCATTTATTTAAAAGAGGAAAATGTGACACTTTGGACACACGTGGAAATGATACTTTGGAACAAATTACCTTTAACCGGGCCAATTTTTTTTCGTTTTTTTACATTCCATTCTACTCGGATTATACCGATACTTTAAAATGTTCCTTTGTAAAACAAGAGAAATACAATGGAGGAAATTTTGAATGGATTTGGCTTACGATCACTGCCGCTGCATTGATAACGAGACAGAGGTACCATCTCATTCCCATTCTCAGTCATGAGTGCTTGAGCTTCCTCTGCCAAAGCCAAGCTGAGCATCTCCGCATCGAAATTCCTATCACGAAATAAATCTTGAGCATTTGCTTAGCATTAACTTCAGTCATTTAATTAACTACAATTGCTGGACTGTGGCGTGGTGTGGAAGTGAAATGTTCATTTTCGAAATTCCACCTTCGGCGCTTCTCCTTTGTTTTTCTGAATTTTGTAGAATTTATTCAAAATGACCGATTTCATTTGATTTCGTCATGTGTCCGTAGTGCAGGGAAACTTTTCCATTTCAGTTTCAATTTGAATTGCAAGAGTAACGCTGGCTTCATTGGTTTGCATGTGAAATTCAAATAAAAGTCAAACCACATTTTAATCGCGCCGATCTTTCAGAATTACTTACAATTAAAATTACTTTATAGCCGAAGGGCAGAGGACGTAAAGTGTATAAGAATCTGTAAGAAAATGAAATGTAGCGAATACCACGTCACGTAAGTACAAAAAAATTTGTTTTTGTCCAAGAAGCTGTTGCTGTAACGCTGTAAGGATGAATCAAATATCCCTTCCATAATCAGGCCCACGCCGTAGTTCGTCTTCGTAGTTCGTCTTCGTAGTCGTCGTCTAAACTTCTAAACATTTTAAAAAAAGATCAACGGAGAAAAAAATTTAAACCTTATTATGAATAAAAAACCTTTTATTCATAATATTCCCTTGTGTTGATGAGTCCTTGTCCTTGTCTTCGTCTTGTCTTGTCACAATAAAATAAAATGACTTTCCGAAGCTCTTGTTTGTTTTCTGTTTGGGAGTAACTATAGTTTGGGCTTCTTATCTAGTTTATTTAGTAAAAACTTAATAATATGTAATAATTAACTATTATGAATTAATTTGAACCTAACTATTAAATTCATGAAGTTAAGGACCATATTGAGTCATAGCTCATGACAATGAGCACGTCACCACTGCACTGTCACCAGCAACGGGGACTGATGTTTTCGAAAGGAACGGAATAATTTTCAACGGAATTAGAGCATTGGATATCAGGATTTCAAAGCAACAACAAACACTTGCGCTGACGCTAGATCATTGGAACTGTGTCGTGAAGTTTTTTAAATTATTATTTACGGGCTGTAATGACGACAAAAGGTTTGTTCTAGATTATTTATCTAATTTCAAGTCATAATACTAGTCATAATGACCCATGTGCTTATGATGTGTACACTGTAAAAACTGATGCATATTGAACAGCAAAAATGAACTCGAATTTGGTCTCATTGAAGATAACTGCTGTTTGAGTCCTTTTTCATGAATGTTCCTGCTACATAAATGAGTTCGAATGTCGTTTCACGGATTACTCATGTCCTCTTTGGCTTTTGGAACTTACTTTACTCTTTTATCTTACTAATGGGGCCCAGGTTCCATAAACTAGCCGAGTTTTAGTTTTCCTGTTTTCCCAAATCCTTCTGTCTTGCGTTCGAATTCCCTTTGAAAAACCTCGTTTGGGCTCGTTGCCAAAGTTGATTTAGTAAAAACTTAATAATAATTTAACTATTAATGAATTAATTTGAACCTATTTTCGTCCTTGACCCTTACCACAGCCCAATCACAAACGCCGAATTCGCCGATGACACCGGAATCGTCGGAAACTCAAGACATTCGGCAATTGAGCTTTTCCAACAGAGTTCTCAAGCACT